>JAODAL010024033.1:0-61419 GCA_025379985.1 Phyllomedusa bahiana | reverse complement strand
ATTTCATGGGGTTTTGCCTAGATTTGAAGGAACTATATTTGGAGAAAAAATGCCCAATATTTTTCCAACACTAGACATTAATAAAAATAATTTATTATATGTCAAACTGATAAAAAATTTAATTTTTTAAAATTTTTAATGAAAAATTTGTTCATTAAAATTAATAAAAAATAATAATGTCCCCCAAAATATGAAAATATCTCCTATAAAAAAGAATTAAAATTTTAAAAATATTAAATTTTAAATAATTTCATTAAATAACCCACTAATTATGTTGTTCAGTTTTTTATACTTTAAAATTTACAACTTAGATTTTAAATTTATTTTTGCTTTTTCTCCCCCTTTTTCTGAAATTCTCCCAAAAAGGCCAGCACACCCAAGGTATTGCGGGGGACCGGGGGTCCTCCAAGAGGATCAGTTCCATAGTTTCTTTTCACTGACATGTTTCTAATGATTTTTCCCACCCCGTCTATAATCTTAATACATTTAGGTGCATTATTTTGCGCCTAGTTCCGTATTGCCCCTAACACATGGGCAGGACGTCGAATTTTAACACACCATTCACACAAAAACCTCTTTCATACATCAGTGCAATATACACTAAAATGAGACTCGACTATACATTTTGACACCCTTTCCTTCATACATGTCGCCCTTGGGGTTTTTTCACACGGTTTTTTTGGGGGCATTTACGGATATTTCTCCCCAAATATTTTTCAAATACTGTCCAAAGTGGGGGCATTTTTTGTCTAAAACATTCCCCATTCTTTACTATGGGGATTTACATTGCAAAATACGCCTCAATAAGTGACAGGGGGCTTTTTTTTTTTTACGATCCGTATTTTACGGTTATTTACGCCCGCAAAAACGTCGCGAAAATACGCCCTCGTGTGAATGACGAGGCTTTTTTTTTTTACATTGGGAATCATGCTAATTAATTGTTTTTTTTTTGAAACGATTTCGGGACTATTTGCGGGGGCGAAATACGTCCAAATACATCCCAAAATAATGTGTGAACATGCCCTTTGTGTTAAAACCCGGTTAAACTTTTTTTTTTCCTAATTAAAAAAAATGGCCACAGCATTCAATTTTGTTTAACGTATTAGTCCAGTCTCATAAAGTTATAACATATCAAAAGAATTTTAAATCACAAAGTCCAGTTTCTGGGACTCCCATTGATTCTGAGCACAAAGAGGGCTTAATGCTGATTTAGTGCTAATTTCCTTTTAAAATGTATCATGCAAAGTGGCTTCTCTGCCACTGGCTTTGCAGGGAACTGCAGCCAGCCCTATTCAAGTGAACATTGGGCACTTTATCCTCAAACAATGGGGTCCCTTCTCACCAATTTAACATAAGTAAACCTTACTGATAAGACTATTAAATAGTAGGTAACTAGTTTTTCAGTGCAAAAAATCTGTTGAATTGTAAATGTAAATCATCTTATGTGAAACCCAATAAAGAAAATAAAAACAATTAAAGTAAAAGCAACTGGTTTAAAATGTATGTTTTGAAGGGACTGTAAGGAGTGGAGGAGAGGGGGGATAATATTTCAAAAACTTTTTACAATTTGCTTCTATGGAACACCACCTTTTCAATACCCTCTAAAATAATTTTTTAAATTCCCAAAAGGTGTAAAAAACGGGCACGCAGAAACAAATGTGTCTTATGTAAACCCTATGTGAAAAGTGCAAGAAAATCCCAGAACCTTTGCAGTCATCAATTTGTTGTCTCAATGGAAATTTACACATTTCCTTTAACAGGCTATAAATAGGGAAGCAGAATATTTTTCACACATTCGAGTCACTGGTAAATTCTAGTTTAAGGACATCATACCTGGGTATCCAATGTTAACTGTATGGCAGAATCTAAATAGGTGTTTTCCATTGTCTGGCTAAAACATTAGTAATTTTTTGGGAAAAGATAAAAACTGAAAAAAATTTAAAATAGATTATTTATACCTGGTCTTTTTGTTACATTTTCTAATTTTTACGTCAGGGTCAAAGAACTCAACATAGTTAAAGTGTGATTTTTGAAAATATATGAAAATATAATAATTAAAGCCTAAAGAAAAGATGCCTCTTCTTTTCCGTATCCAGCCTGAATTTAACAAGATTTTACACATGGCTGGTAATGAATTGTTGTACAATATTGTTGAATCCATGCACTTTATTTTTAAACAGGTGTTCCCACCTTTACACTTTGCTTCTTGGGAACACCCCATTAAGTTTTATGCAATACTTTCTAAACTGAAATAAAAATGTTGACCATCTAACCACAGCTCTGAAATGTCACATACCAATACCCTAGACAAGTTTTCTAACAGGTAAAATATCATCGTGGCTGGCATGAAACAGTGTAACAAATAAGTATACTTCTAAAATCCTTTACATTTTGTTGTTCACTTAAAAACCATGGACGACATCTATGAATTTGCATGCGCCATTTTTGTAACTTAACGCCGACACAAAAGTAAATACATATGGAGGACTGTATAGTAGTGTATAATAGGACAGTATGAATGAAAGTGTTACGCGCCAAACAGTTTTGGCGCCTAACATTCAAAACTGGCGCCTAGAGTGTTATGTGTCAAACTTCGTATGGCAGTTTCGCACCAAACTTTGGTGCATTAAAATGTGTCGTCAGGAACACACTGAACCAAGTGTGCCGTATGCCTGTTCGCATATCTATAGAGCCAGCTATATACGGCAAAAAATGTCAAAACAAATTATAGATGTTGCCCCACATATTTTGCCAAATGTGTAGTAAAAAGGAATCAAAGATGAACAAATTGAATACATTTCAAGACAGTTTAAGGTTTTGATATAGATTTTTAAGCCACACACAGGAGTGGAGAGCCTTTCTTTTATAGATTCCCTTCCTTCAAAATCCACTCCTGACTTTGGCTAAAAAAAAAAAAAATAAAAGAATTGCAACATCTGCTCCATTATAGACCATGTCTCCATGGCAAGAGACAACAAACAAAGTTGGTGTAATGGTATCCTCCGGCCATAATTCGTTCTCTATTTCCTCTAACCTCGTGAATTTACTGTTAGCACGAGGACAAATCACAGAAAGTATGAGACTACAAAACTATGCTTTATTTGCTGTCTTTTACCATTGAGACATTTAGGGGGACATGTATGAAAACGGTCTAGGTCTAGACTGTCTTTGTTGTCCATAGCAACCAGTCAGAGCTCCCCTTTAATTTTTTCTGTGCACTATATGAAATGAAAGGGGCGCTCTGGTTGCTATGGGCACCAAAGACAGTCTAGACCTAGACCATTTTCACACATGTGGCCCTTTGTCACAGCATAGAAGCTGTTGAAACATAACAATAAGTTATTATTAATTAATAACTGATATAATGCTGCTTCTTTTTCATTTTAGATTCATTAGAGCAAAAAGAAAACATTAGCTTGTGAACATGTAAATAGCCTTCAATCCCTTAGTGATCAGCTTATTATGGGGGACATGTCTGAAAACTGTCTTGGTCTAAGACTTTTCTTGTTGCCCATAGCAACCAATCATCGTTCCCCTTTCACTTCATATTGAGCTCTGAAAAAATGAAAGGGGCGCTCTGATTGTTTGCTATGGGCAACAGGAAAAGTCTTAGACCAAGACAGTTTTCAGACATGTCCCCTTTTTACGTCTTTGAGAGATATTTCTATAAATGCATTGATACAGAGGAGTTCAGAACAATGATTGTTGGCTGAACAATCATCATGGACAACTTTAGTTCCCTTGCTGCAATAAAAAAACACTGACACTCCATAGTGCTGATGGAGCGATAGAGGGAGTCCCTTCCTGCTGACACCACCTAGACATTGTCTGATCTGTAATTTGTACAAGAATGACATCTAGAATTGTATTAAACCTTTTTTTGCCCAAAGACATAGTAAACTTAAGATGAAAGTAAAATAAAATTATTTATTAAATATCTCACCAATAGATTTCTCGGTCTTGACAAGTTGTTGTGACACTGCATTGGTGGAAAGATCCTCCGGCATAGGCATGGGTTCATCATTGTCTTCCAAACCATCACTTACTGCAGGACTTGGATTTCCTGTATGTAGATTAAAAACTTAACCATAAGAATGGACGAATAGTAAATTAAAAGCTGTCTTACACGCCGTATTTTTTGATAAACGGCAATGTAGTTTTTTTTTAAACAAAAGCCAGTAATAGATCCAGCAACAAGCAGAAGCATTAATCCTTTTCTTATATTTCCCAAGCCTATCGATTCCACTTCTGCCTTTGGAAGAGGCATTTTTACAGAAAAATACTATGTGTAAAACAACCTTTAGGGCTCAGGGCATGAGTGGATCCAGAGCTGTGAGACTGGGAAAACCTAAAGAAATCTTTACAAGACAGAATTCATTCACAACCCTAGTTTTAAGTGTACAACTAAATCACAATGCAATAATTTGTGCATGAGCCTTAGGCTAAGTTCACACAGCTAATTGCAGGGCGTACAGTATGCCCCGCAATTAGGCTGGGTGTTCGGGAGCGATGCGGTGGGGGGCGTCAGCCCACCGGCCCCATAGACTGTCACATATCTCCCCGCGCGTCGTAATGTAAACCCGGGGAGAGGAGGCGTAATCCATAGTTCTCTATGAGAACTGTGGATTACCGTAATGACTGGGGCGCATTTGGCTCGTATTTGAAAATACGAAATACGTGGCGAAATGCGCCCCAGTTTAAGCCGTGTGAACATAGCCTTAAACTCTGTTAACTGCAATGAGATGATCCAATAACATGGCAAAGAAATAATTATTGCATGAAGTAAAAAACAAAAAGAAGTTAACCTACAAAATTACAAAAATTCTAAACAAATTAACATCCACAATAACAAATGGGACAAAACAACAGAAACTAGTTATTTTGTTCTGGAGACCAGCCATGTAGGCAATCATACTACAGGATGTTAGGGTTGTAACACATTTTTAACAGCATCTATAAGAGGTCCTGTAAATGATATATACTATACCTTGTAGGGATAAATGCATTCAAATTAAGAAAAAGCCAATTTGGTTAAATAAATCAGTAATAGGGGAAATAATGAAAATAAAGCATCTAACCCCTTTTTGTTCTTCAACCTTACCTTCTAAGAGTCATAACTTTTTTCTGCTGTTCCAGCTGTAATGTTTTAATTTTTCCATTGTTAGAGCTGTGTAAGGACTAATTTTTTTGCAGGCTGTAGATTTTAGTGGTACTTTGGGGTATATGCAACTTATGATAACTACTAGGAGGCAGGGTGATAAAAAAAGACAATTTTTGAGGATTTTTTTTATAACTTTCACTGTGAGTGATAAATAATATGATTCAGTATTCATTTGGACTTCTCAGGATATGGAATACCAACTATGGTAATGATGTTGTTTATATTTTTATATGATATATAGGAAAAAAGGTGTTTGAGAACTTTTTTCTTTTCTTATTTTAAAAACCATTTTTTATATTTTTTACTGCTTCTGTGCTGCAGTATAAAGTTATTTTAGTGATCTTCTATGAAAGGGTATAATAAGAGTACAATCATGGCAGACCTGGGGGCCTTCAGCAGGCCACAGTCTGCTAAGGCAACCAAATGGCACCCGAAGATTAACTCAGCAGCACCATCTAAGGGCATGTCCCCACTGCACGGGTTTTCAGCCGGTTTGCAGCTTTGCAGACCGTCTGAAAAACCGTCCGAAAATGAGCACAATAGTGCTATATGGAAAACCCATGCAGCAGTCCCCACTGCACGGGTTTTCCGTCCGTCGGTTTTTTGGCCCGTGGTCCGCTCCCAAAACAGGACAAATACCGGTCGGGTAAACGGACCGGTATTTGTCCTCTGCCGTGGGAACGCACCCTTAAAAACACTTAAATGAACAAAACATCAGGGTTCAGATAGAATTTACCTCACAGTTCTGCAGGAATCAAAGTACTGTGTTACTGTGTCCTTTATTTATTATTTAAGAATTCTATGACAGGCTTTGTTCCACTGGACAAATGTAGCAAATGTGGTGAAAATATTCAAAAAGTTAGCCTGAAAACTGTAAGATTAAAGTTTACTGTGGGTGAAATATTTGAAGGATTTCTAATAGATGTTATCCTGGAGCATCTCAATAAAAATCATCTTTTAACACATGATGACTACGGCTTAATAAGGGATGCTGGAACTTGGGGAAAATATTTATAAATGAGTTAATAACTGGCTCAGTCATGAAAGAGTTTGGCTATAAATGAAAGGTACTCCAACTGGGTTACAGTTGCTAGTGGGGCACCACAGATGTCAGCTCTTCTTTTTAATATGTTTATTAATGACCTTGTGGAAAACGCATAAAGTAGAAGTTTAATATGTGGAAGTGCTAATAAGCTCTGTAAGGTGGTCAACATACAGAAGGACATAAAGAAAAAAAGTGGGGGAGAAGTCTGTGCTCACCAAAAACTTGAGGTTTTCAATTCCTAGAGTCGATTCCTCAAATGTCCAAATGATGCCAATGGAGGAAACCCGCCAGACACGGGCATATACAATAGAACAAATACCAAAAAGGTTGAGGCCTCCAGCACCAAAAATTATATCCAAGGTTCTCTATACTTTCTGACACATTTCCAGCACTAAACGCTGTTACTCATAGAATCTGTAAGAGCGTTTAGCGCTCAAAACGTGTCAGAACGTATAGAGAACCTTGGATATTTTTAGCATGTTTTGAATTAAATGATATGATTCTTCAGCCTTTTTGGGATTTGTTCTACATAGAAGGATAATATAGGGTTACAAAGGGATTTGGGAAGATTGGAGGCTTTAACAGAGAAATGGCAAATATAGTTTTGAAGGTTTTTACTATGAGGTGAACACACTCCACTTTATTTGGGAGCTCCCATAGAAGTGTAATGAGAGAACGGCCACAAGTGTCACCTTCCTCATTCTCATGCATGATGACCTGTGCAGAGGATTTTACCTTGTGATAAAACCCTTTAATGTAGATACATACATATTAATGCACTTGGATAGAAGAAACAAAAGGAAGGTTTTTTTCCTATAGTATGGAGTAATCTCTCATAGGGATTTTACCTTGTTTTCGATCAACTTGATCGTATTGACCTTGTTAGACCTGTGTCTTTTTTTTGTTTATTAACTTTACTAACTATGTAATAATTCAATACCATAACTGCTTTATCACTACCACACAAACACACACAAATTTATAGTAGATAATTTTAATTTTTCAAAATTAAACATATTTGAGAAAGTGTTTTTACTTTAGTTTCCATTACTTAATAAAGTTTTCTGAAGTTGATCTTTAAACAGTTACTTTTTATATATAGATTAAATACAGGTTAACTTTGGTGCAATATACTAGAATAGAGAGTCATAGAAAAAATGGTTATCTACTGTGGGAACCAGATCTTTGTAAAACACAGGTGACCCACCGATTTCAATACAAACCTTGTATAGTTTATTTTACACGGTATAAGTGGCCATTGTCCAATAATAGCTGATAATAGCGAGGCAGTAGAATTTCCATGATCTACACATTATTTGGGGATATTTCCCATTTCACTTCACTGAGGATTTTTCCAAAGTGTACTACCCCCCTTAAATAAGTACTTAGATGAAGAGATGTAGGTTACCAGGTCAAAGAGTTTCATATACAAAATCACTGAAATTCAGGATGTATATTTGGATTTTCCATTTATGTTTTAGGTTTTTTCCATCTCTTAGCATAGCTTCTGTAAATATATTATTTTTCTTTGCATATGTTCTGAGTCAGCAGGCTTTTCCTTGTGTGATGTCTGCTACCCAGCACTCTGTGCTACTCAGACGTCTCCCCTCTACTCCTTTCCCTACTTACAGCATGCAGTCTCAAAGTGAGCGAGATAGAGATTGAGAGAGAGAGAGAGATTGAGAGAGAGAGAGAGGAGAGAGAGAGAGAGAGAGAGAGAGAAGCTGCAGCTACACCTCCTCCTCCCTGTCTGCTATATACTGCATGACTTCATATGGTGTTTCTGTGCACAGACGTGTTGTCTGAACATTTGTAAAAGCCTGCAGTCTGGAAAAGAGGAATTAGATGATGCAGGAGAATGAGGAGAATGCCACTTTCTTCAAATAAGATCAATTTCAATTACAGAACTCGCAATTTTTAGCCAGAAAAGAGTCCAGCTTTCCATGAAAAGAGTCCATTGAATTCATGACCCTCCCCCCTAAGGCTATACCCGCCCACCTCCCAACTGATTAACCTATTACTTTGAATAGGTAGAAACATGTGAATAACTGTCTGGTGGGTGGGGGTAGCCTTGTGTGAGCGGGACTAAGGCTATGTCTACACTGCATCAGAGAAAAAACGGCCCCAAAAGCGGCCGTTCTCTCTCTGATGCAGGGCCGCGGCTTTTGTCACGCTTTGTGCAAAAGCCGCGGCCGCTTCTCGTTTTCCCGACGCCCCCCTACAATAGCATTGTATGGGAAGACGTCAAGAAGACGAGAAGCACCGGCGTATTATACAACATGTTGTATATAATACGCCGCTGCCGAAAGACGGGCAGAGAAAAGACGAGCTGTGTAGACAGCAACTCGTCTTTTCTATTGCCATCTATGGCACCACACTGACGATCGTATCTCCGGCGCTTTTAAAAATCGAAAAGCGCCGGAGATACGATCGTAATCATGTGCAGTGTGGACATAGCCTAACACCTGCCCATGAATAAACTGGACTCTTTTCAGGCTGCAATCTGCCAGATTTGAGCATTAAATACTTTGAAACTGTTGCATCTTACAGAATAAGGGACACAGCACTGGGAACAGCATGTCTGTAACTAGCTTGTGCTGTCCTCAGCTAGGGGGGCAAAAACTACGAGACAGGTTCTCTTTAATGAAAAAAGGTAGGACTTTATTTTACTCTACCTCAACAATACAAACTGAGCACAAACATAGACAAAATAATGATTATAATGTATACAAAAATACATGAATACATCTGAACATTATAAGCATACATGTTTTTCCTCAGTCACAAACGTCTGCTGACAACTCAAACGAGCTGATGCTCACTACAGGCAAAAGTCTGCCAGCCACTACAGATAACATCTCTGCCTCTGGTTCCTTGGAAGTGCCGGATATTGTTCCGTTAAATATATCTCACTTTGCTCTTTTCATTTCACAACTTCAACTGTTACCATCAGATATTAGTTTCATAACAGGCAGAGATGTGTATTCTAAGTGAGGTTAATGCGGGCTGTGGTCCTTTATTGTTACCTGTATGTGCCTTCCCAAAAGTGGTGATACTGTGTGCATCAGCTTTCTGCTATGCCAATTTACTTACAGCAGCAGATAACATCTATGTGTCTCACATACATGTCTGAAAAGTAGTGCACACACATTTTACATAAAATAGGCGTCTAAAGATTAAAGATTGATAAGGATTATATTGAGCTTAATATTCTAGATATCAATTTCATAGGCGTTCCACAAGAAGTTGCCAGTTTCCTTTCTTTTAGCTCTACATACTGTATATACAGTAGCTTTTGACTCCTATAAGTCTTCGCTCCATAGAGCTATTTTCACTTTTTAGAGACTCTGTCCAACTTTCACCTACGTCTGTGATAGTGACTTTTGCTGTCTCCTACTACCTCTACTTTTTATCTGTAACATGCAACTCAAGTTATATTTTAGTTTAGATATATGTTTTGATACATATTTATACAATATTTTCCTGCTGCATCGCAATGAAACATTCACTGGATTTAATCTTTACTACCGTCAGTCTTTGTTGTTATACTGTGTGTTTTGATCAATTTATAACCCTTTTCTAACATTATTTAAACTATATGTTGACCCTAAAGTAAGTAAATCGCCAGCATACATAAACATAGCACAAATTAGTATTGTTGGTAGTTACGTGCCATTTAACAGAATACAGGAAAACCGCTATTTAAAGGGGTTTTGCCACGATCTCATTTCATATCTCCTGCATCCAGCTCTTCAGTTCTCTGTGCTCAGAAGGGGACGTGTGTGATTTGTTTGAATTGCATATCATGTGACCCAGCAAGATGACATCACCATGCCTTTCCTCTCTCTGGTCAAAGAAAGGTCTGTGTATGTATAGAGCTGTGCATAACTACATTGTAGCTCAGAGGCAAAGTTTTTACCTCCAGACACAAGGGTCCGAGGTTCAAATCCCTGCAGAAACCAAATCTATGGATTTTTTTTTCTCTTTATCAGTGCACACACCTCATTCAGGTTTCTTTTTTAAATTTATTCGCATTGTTTGACTAATTACTAAGCAGTACAGAGGACAGGAGTAGAATGACTGCACCTGGGGTTTGAACACACAGTAGCTGCCTAAGAGGAGAGGTGATGTCTGAACATGTGCGACCAGGACTGAGGAGCTCTCACCCCTGGTCATAGCCCCTGGAGATGAGCTGTAAACAATGGATCACTAAAGGAGCAGCTAAAACAAAAACGGTGCAGAATTTTTAATAATGATGAATGGTGAAAATATTTCTTATTTAATTTGTAAGCTTCCCACGTCAATTTTACTTTATGGCAAAACCTCTTTAAGAGCTGACAGTGATGCTGGAAATACTCCTAGAAGCACAAAGGATGTATTACTATATTGTGTAGGATAAAGAGGGATACAACACCTCTCAATGTGAGCCTCCACATCATGCAGCAACAGGTTAAGGAGGCTTTCAGGAGCACTTGTCACAGAATAAAGAAAAGCATGCGACTTCCTTTACATATAGAGGCTCTTGTATGAAAACTGTCTAGGTCTAAGACGGTCTTTGTTGTCCATAGCAACCAGAGCCCCCTTTACATTTCACATAGTGCTCTGAAAAATGAAAGGGGAGCTCTGATTGATTGATTGATATGGGAAACAAAGACAGTCTTAGACCTAGACAGTTTTCCCCCATAGTTTTTTGGCATATTTTGTTGTTTGTAAAAAGTGTTTTTTCACTAGTGCCTTTTTCAGCCTTCTCCTTACCTATGGAAAATCCAAGAGAAATAAAAAAAAACAACGTCTAGAGCATGCTGCATTTTTGAAGAAAACAACACAATCCAACAGTGGGAAAAAACCACCACACATATATATCCAGAGTTTTTCCTGACGTTGCTATGTGTGAAGCCATCCTGATGAAACATGACCTAATTAAAGAGGTTGTACAAAATGCTTGTCAGCCAATTGGCGAAATCATAAAATTACAGCTCCGCCGCTGGTCCCAGTGTGTCGAATCACAGGCCTCAGTGGTCACGAGCTGTATATCCAGAAAAAGACTGCTACAGCCTATGAATAGATAAAAGGACAAACAATGGATCTGTTGCCATTAGCCAGGAGCACTAGGAACGATGGCGGTGCTGGAACTGAGTAGGTATAAAAGAGGGGTTTGTTATATTATTTTATAGCCTCTCCTGACTAGCTGATGACTATTTTGTAATCTGGAATACCCCTTTAACCTTCTCTCCTAATTTATATTCTTTTAGTATATGGGTCATGGTAAACCTCTTGTATTACAAAAACTGCATATAACATTCTTTATTTTTTACTATGTGTTCAACATCTCCTCTGTTCTTTCACTTATGTTATTTTAACCAGTTGAAGTGTATGAATGAAGTGCATGTTACACGATCTGCAAATTCTGCCCATAACAAAGAAATACTTCTATTTCATTATTAAACTGTTCCCATAAATTTACAGAGAAGTTAAGCATCATGGACACCTAGGCCTTGCTCACATGGAAAATGTCACACAGACTTTGGCTCAGAATCCACATGAAGTTCACACCAAAATCTATATGCATTACTTTGGGAATCCATGTCCCATTAGAGATTAATGGAAATTCATGCCGCAGTGCATGATATGAAGTCCACAGCATGGAAAAAAACGTGACCAAATTCAATAAGAATATCCACATCCCTAACACCAAAATCTGCCAGAAACCTGAAGGTATCAACTGCTTCAGATCCACACGACAGATTCTTCCCTGGTCAAAATTTGTTGTGTAAACAAGGCCTTAAAAAGGTGTTCTCACCATGCTGTTTCATAGAGCTTGCTTATCATAGCCAGCTTCAGGCTCACACTTCCTGATTAGGCTGTGGGTGGTTCTACAGCAGTGACTGGCATATCAGCTCTGCTGTTCCTAGCTGATCCTGTTACAATGACATGAATGCTGGAGGTTTGTAAACAGTAGCGCACAAAGCAACAGAGCTTTAAAGGGTTGAAGTTTGTCAGTAACACAGATAAACAAGCTCCTCTTTTACTGATAACACTCAGCAGGGAATGATGTCTCCATGGTCAGACAGGGCTGCTGGAGCAATGGCAGCAGAAAGAGGTAGTCAGTAATCTAGAGAAACTTGTGTACACAAAAAGAGATAAAATCTCCTCTATTTCCTAAACAAACCAAAATCAGAACTGCAATGTATTTGGTAGTAGTCTTTATTTACCTTTGCCAACATTTTTAAATCTAATCATTATGGCAAGAAAACCCTTCAAGGCCTTCTGATGAATTTGGATAAGGATGAGAACATGAATGCATCCTATCTGGCTATTCCACGTCCTGTCTACCAATGTGTTTTCCACGGTGCCAATGTGGTTTGATTCTGTGCCACAGATTTACAAATCTGCATCAAAAATTCTGTCGTATAAGCTAAAGATTTTCAGATTATGTAACAACGTATGTTTTCCACGCAGATTTCACGGCCCCAAAATCCATGTGAAATTCAACTGTGTGAACAGCCCCTACGTTTTAGCCAGTGAAAGGCTATGTTTACATTTAGTGGAAATACTGTGGTTTTTCCATTCGGCCTTGTGGATGGGAAAATTCAGACCAAAATACAATGGCAGAATAGTGAATGAGATTTTAACAAATCCCCTCCACACACTGAGGAAATACATCTGCATATAAATTAAATGCAGTGAACATTTTAAATCTCGAGCATGTCAATTATTTCAGCTGACTTTTACCACAGATTTCAATACTTCAGGATGAAACTTGTGCCAAAACCTTTGGATTTTGCTGTGGATTTGCTGCTGCAGATTTTGCTGTGAATTCAACACTGCAGACTTCTTGTGGATCTTGACGTCCTCACTTACGTCAATTAGGAAATTATGCATTCACAACATAAATTGACATACTATTAAAATTTTCAGTGTTTTTTTCACAGCATGGATAAGATTTTTTTTAAATATCATCTACATTTTCCACAAACAAATCCACTGTGGAAAATCTGCAGTGTATGTGCCACTCATGCCTGTAAAATGTATAGAGGGTATAACATTACTGTACACGTCAAGACAAAGGTGGAGATAGTGTATACGGTATGTTTTATTTTTTTAAAATTTTTATTAAATAAAATTGACTTTAAAAAAAAAATTTTGTGACAGTATAATTTTTGATCAATTATTTTATTTTAACTTGAGGTATGCCATAATGCATATTCTGACTTGACATCCATGGGAGCCTTTATAAAATCCAAGGCTGTCTTGAATACACAAATACATAAAAAAAATTCACAGAAGAAAAATACCACATGAAAGTTTGTTCCAAGCATCTACTACTTTTTAAACATTTACTACTCTTAGATTAGATTCACAAAGTGTTTGTTGATGAGTATTTTAGTGCGTGACTCTCACTCTTTCTCTCTCTCTTTCTCTCTCTCCTCTCTCATAAAGCACTGCACTTTGATAATGGTATCCTAGGACTGACATGCTTACATTTTTATTCCCCTCATTTTAAACTATGATTTGTGTAGTGAGACAACCCCTTAAAGGGGTTTTGCCAAGATCTCATTTCATAACTCCTGCATCCAGCTCTTCAGCTCTGTGTGCTCAGAAGGGGCCATGTGTGATTTGCTTGAATTGCATATCATGTGACCGTGCAGGATGACATCACCAGCCTTTCCTCTCTGTAGTCAAAGAAAAGTCTGTTTATTTGTAGAACCATAAGTAGCTACATTGTAGCTCAGAGGTAAAACTTTTGCCTCCAGGCAAAAGGTTCCTCGGTTCAGATCCCTGCAGGAACCAAACCTGTGAATTTTATTTCTCTTTATCAATGCACATACCTCATTGAGGTTTCTTTTTTAATTTATTAGCACTGTTTGACTAATTACTAAGGAGTACAGAGGACAGGAGTAGAATGACCGCACCTGGGGTTTGAACACTCAGTAGCTGCCTGAGAGGAGAGGTGATGTCTGAGCATGTGCGACCAGGACTGAGAAGCTCTCAGCCCTGGTCGTATCCCTTGGAGACGCGCTGTAAACAATGGATCACTAAAGAAGCAGCTAAGACAAAAACGATGCAGAATTTTTAATAATGATGAATGGTGAAAATGTTTATTATTTAATTTACAAACTTCCCACGTCAATTTTACTTTGTGGCAAAACCCCTTTAAGTCAGCACATAGACCCTAGCAATGATAACTGTGGAGGGAACTGCTAGAGAACTACTGACACTCACACAAGTAGGACATTTTATTTAGGACTCTGGAAAAATAAAAGCTAAGTTTTGGTTGGTTGCTTCGGGCAACAAAGACAGTCTTACTGCTAGACGGTTTTCATACATGAAGCCCATTGACTTCCCCATTTTACTTCTTAGAAGAAAATTTGCAAAGAATCCACTAGTATTTTGTAGCAGCAATTAAATAGGGAACTACAGGCTTCTGAATGGTGAAGGAGCACTGTCACCTTATAAGCCATATATGAAAGTTTCATGAGTTCACATGTATTACTGATAAATGTAGAATATGATAGGAAAAGCGAAATTTTAAAGCTACAAACATAGAAGATATTGTTTGGAACTACTCAAACCAGTCCTTAAAGGGGTTGTCGCCCTACAAAGATTGCTTTTTATGTTAAAGATCACTTTGCAATATGTGTCCATTAAAAGTGTCCTACCTATTCGGAGATATCTCCTCGTGTATGGGCTGCATCAGCTCCTCGGGTCACTATAGCTACAGACCTGTAGAATCTCTCATGATAGGCTGTCAGCACTGGTTACTATAACTACAAACCTGGCTTTTACTGCAGCCTAGTAGAAGCCAGTAAACATGCCAGAAAACAGGACTGAGGTTAGATGAATCAATGTAGTGGGACAACCCCTTTAACCTCTTAACTACCGCCCACCGTCTTTTGATGGCAGGAATTTCAGGTCGTTCATTTGCAGCGAGGTCTTTTGACCTGTTTCCAGCGCAGCCTCTGCAAGCACCGGGGTGCAGAGGAAACCTCCGTTCCCCAGCGCTTAACCCTTTGATTGCTGCAGTCAGTGACCGCAGCATATCAAAAGGGCTTTCCCGTGCTCCGTCGGGTGATTGGAACACCCGGTGACCTGACAGAGCCTGGGAAATGGCTGCACAGTCAGCCCTGGGGACCTAGAGTAGCCTCAGGGCTGTCTTTGTATCAAGCCAGCGATCAGGGCAGACTATGTGCTGCCCTGATCACTGCCTGTATCAAACTTCTAATGTGACTATGCTAATACATTACTAAAAAAAAAAAAAAAAAGGTAACACAGTTATCCATTCATTGGATTTTTAAAAAAGTAAAAAAAAAAAAAAAAGTAGAAAAAAATTAAATAAACTAAATAATAAAATAAAAATAAATAGTTAATAAAAAATAATTGTGCATACATTACGCAAAAAAAACTCCTACACATATGAGGGATCCACACGACCAAAAGTTATGACTGTTGAAACGCAAGGAGCCAAAAACTCAAAAAATGTGCTAGTCATTAACTACTTTTCAGGTGTTCGGCTTAAGGGTTTAATAAATGGATTGTATCTCTTGTTGGCGGTGCTCGGCAATTTACAATCAAAGGTAACAAATGATTTCAAGAGAGAGAAATAATATTTTGCGGCACTCCCCAATCTTCTTTTGAATTTATTCCAGCCTAATAAACAGCCAGAAGGAGAAGACACGTGTATCATGGCTTATGGCTGTTTAGGGTCTCCCAACACTTTCTCAAAGCCTATTATTTATCTGCATCTTGGAAACATTTTAAAGATAAGAAATTATTTCATGCAATAACATTTTTAGTCACTGTCCTGCGCAATACATCACTGAGACCAGTGACTGGGTGAAAACATTACACAGGTATATGGGCAGATCTGGAACCAAGTAAACAAAGACCAGCATGGAAGACTGGAGCAGAGATTAAGATGAGAGATCATTATTTTGGTATGTTATTACCAAATATTTAAATCAATATTTTCGCAACTTGGAAAACAGTGCAGAAATCTCAACAAAATACACAACTGCAGATTTTGAATATATATATATATATATATATATATATATATATATATATATATATATATATATATATATATATATATCTGTATATGTATTTTAATATGAGGCTATTTTGCACCAAAATCCGCAATGGCAAATCTGCAACGAGTTCAGCACAAGTTGGTGCAGATTTTTCGCCGTCATTTTAACTGCGGAAATGCTGCAGATTTTCCACTGTGAACTATCTGCAGCATTTCCGTCCCACGTACAGGGGTTCTTAAAGTGGATGTGTTGTCTAGGATTAAAAGAAACATGGCTGCTTTCATCCAAACATGGTGCAGAACTTGTTCACAGGTTGTACTTGATATTGCAGTTTGGTTTTATGAAAGTAAATGAAGTTTATCTATAACATGACACACAACCTGTGGACAGTTATTACACTGTTTGTGAAAGAAAAAAGCCATGTTTTTCTAATCCCTATAACTTATAACCATGTCTCGTTTGATGAGCTGGAAGAGTTGTTATCCTCTGTCTATTGAAGTTTATATTTCTTGAAACAACCCAAAATATTCAGGATCTACGTAGCAACAGCACACAAAAAATGCTTTTACAAAAGGATACAGAGATGTTTAAAAACAAATTTAAGGGGTTCCCTGAGGAGTCGCATATAGCTGAAGCGGCCCTGTTGGCACTCGGGCCACATCGAACGCCCGAGTGCCGACAGTGACTCAAGTATAAGCCGAGGGGGGATTTTTCAGCACATTTTTTGTGCTGAAAAACTCGGCTTATACTCGAGCATATACGGTAACTACCATAGTTTCTATTCACAGACATGTTATTCTAATGGCTTTTATTCTATTTCTAGGCTGCTGTGATGTGTCTGTAATCACTGATAACACTACGCTAACTCCTTAAATACACGACTGAGAACAGGATTCATTGTAGATGCTGTATTGGTTTAATTATTTTATATTATTTAATTTAATTTAATTAATTTTAGATCATATTAATTTTAATACATTTTATATCATACAGATTTAGATTTTTTGTGATATTATATAATTTTATATTATATATTATTATATATTAAAATGTATATAATTTAATTTCATATGGTTTGATACTCATCACAAATTACTTTTTATTATTTTATTGGTATAAGTTGAGAAATAAGGGACATTTTTTGCCCTAATGACAAATCTAGTTCCACTACGACTGCTCAGGCTCAGACAAACCACATTAAAATGGTGTGGCTGTACGAGCAGTTATGCACCTAGTTTTGCCTTCCCACATTCATAAATGTATCTAATATCATGAATTTGGTGCGACACGCCCCCACATCTTTGGCGCATTATAAAGTGTCGGGTCTTGTGCACAGTGAGCCAAACTTGTCCGAACAATGCGTCATACATAGGGAAAAAAGCCGGAACACTCACTTTTGGCGCATTTCTCACCAGAACAGTGAAAATGACCCGTTCATGCATGTCACCCATAGTTCATAAATAAATATGTGAAATAAAAAGAACAAAAAAGTTCCCTTGATATAGCCAGCTATGCTCCACTACAGAGTTTTAGCCACACTGCTTTCCCATGTAGAAGGCTAGAAACATTACCCCCAAAATGAGTGCCAGCCACTGTGCACCAGTAAAGGATGCAAGAAACTCCCATATGTAGTCTTTTCCTTGGTATTTTTGCAGATATTACATTCTTATACATAATAATGACATTATCAGAAAATCTCATAAAAAATCAAGCTTTTTTGGCTGTGCATCTTTTCTGACTAGTTTTAACCAGAACAAAATATAGTTTTGCCCTGAAAAGTTTGTAAGCCTGGTTCTCACACACAGTAATGAGATTATAAAAAAAAATAGAGAGTGTTGAGCCAAATTTATCATGATCTGTGTACTTTTTAAATTAAACTTGGTGCAATTTTCATCATCAGGTAACAGGGTGCACTTTATCACTAAAAATCTTCCCCAGTGTCTTTCAATGACACAATTAAAGAGAGTCAAATCCAAGTAAGTCAGTTTGTGATTTTTTTCCCCTACTATACCTGCCATAGCCAACTGTACATTCAGAAATATTAGTACGTATAAAAACAGGACTTATGCTAAAGATAAAAAGGTCAGTCTTTCATTGTAAATTAACGGTTTGTCTAAAGATAGGTTTCTAAGATTTGCTTATGTAACATGAAGGGCTGGTTGGAAAGAGGTGTAAAGCAAACTCTGAAGTAATAGAAACTTGTCCTCTTAAGTGATTAACTATATTTCACCATCTGGCAGTTCAACAGATCAATCTATGTGTACCAGTAAAAAATGTTAGATGGCTGGGTCTACATTTCACTGCCATGGCCCTTTGCTTCAGTGTTGGGAAAATCTGGATACAATATACTGGGAACATGGCACCTCAAATTTTTACGGAAAATTGAGAAGGTTATCATTTTAAATTATAAGACTATGGCCCTTTGGAGGCCTGGTAAATTTGCGACAATAGCATAATTTACTGGCAATTTTGTTTCACTATGGAATGAAAACTACAGGTGACCTTGTTCCTTGCAACACCCTTTATTTTGGGAAACACTGAAGTCACCCATAATGCCACCATTTTAACAATAATGTCAGACACCACCATATCACAGTTGAACATTACTCAGAATTACCATTTGTAGCAAGTGATCAACAGGAATAAATGTTACTGATAGAAATCAGTGGCTGATGCATACAACATTATAATCTATCTAGTGCCCTACAGATGACCTTCTATAAAAAGACGGGGAGTGTAAAAGTAAATGTATAATCCCATTATTCCTCCATCAGAGTAGCCTACCCTTATCCAAAAAAATCCACTTTCATTTCTCTTTTTGTTATGTATTTTACAGTTCTGACATGGGGAAATAAGTGCCTGTTTTGCTTATTTATTTTTGAAATTACCAAAAACACATTCCTTCTTCCCCTTGTGACTTTTATTCTATGGGAAAATAAACCATAATGATATTTTACATCTAAAAAATAAGGAAGAAGAATATATTTGAATGTGTTAAAATCATTTTACCAAAAGAATAAAATGCAATACTAAGTTAAGAATGTTAAATTACTGTAAATCTGTAACATCGTTTACAACTCAATAATACCGCAGAGAACTGAAACAGGTGCCATCAAATTATACACTATGAGAAAAAATATCAAAACAAGAAGACATTAAAGAAAGCCCTGAAATAACAGTCAAAAAAGGAAGCAAAGCTGTAAAGTAGTAACTGGGTAACTCTTAAACAGTGTCAGATTTGTGCTAGCAGTTATTTATCTCTATAAATTAAAATAATCATTTACACTGCAAATAATAATAATAATAATAATAATAATAATAATATCATCTATATATTAGTCTCCACCCCTTTCTTCATCTAAAGTGTCAAGTATCCATCACTTATGACGGTGCTGTAATATAGGTTTCCGTATTACAAATATTGTAGCAAAATCATCAATTCTCCACCTTACCAGCATTGACACCTTAGAGTAAGTTCACACAGTGTCTTTTAGGACATATTTCGGGGGCGTAATTGCGCTGCAATGCTTCCCCAAATACGTCCTGTAATTATGGTAATCATAGCTCTCAGTTGATCAGCTTGTTCTTCTAAACGCACGCCGTGTGAACATACCCTAAAAGATAAACTGTCACACAGTTTATGCCCCCCTTGCTGAGGACAGCACAAGCTAGTGACAGACATGCTGTTTCCAGCGCTGTGTCCCTTATTCTGTAAGATGCTGTAGTTTAAGAGTATTTAATGCTCAAATCTGCAGTTTTCAGCCAGAAAAGTCATGAAGAGTCCGTTTTTTTCATACCCCGCCAACCTGAGGTTAGCCCCGCCCACCTCAAAACTGATTAACCTATTACTTTGAATAAGTAGAAACATGTGAATAACTGTCAGGTGGGCAGGGCTAACACCTGCTCATGAATAAGACTTGAGCATTAAATGCTCTAAAAGTACAGCATCTTAAAGAATAAGGGACGCAGCGCTGGAAACAGCAGGTCTGTCACTAGCTTGTGCTGCCCTCAGCAAGGGGGGCATAAACTATGTGACAGGTTCCCTTTAAAGAGGTTTTCTGCTACTTTAGGTGACCTTACACATTAGCCAAATAGTTGAACCTGATGATTTAATATGTATGGGTTCAAAAACTTTTCACGGGGAATAAGAGAAAAAAAAAGGGCTAAAAACTTTGTTTTAAACAAAAATTTAACCCCCTTTCTTTTATAACCGTTACTTTTAAATTGGGTTATAAAAAAATTAAATAGTTTTTGGTAAGCCATTCTTTTAAAAGAAGGAACAAAAGGAAAATACCCCTTTCCCCTTTTTTCTCCCCTAAATTATCCAAAAAACCCCCCTTAAATGATTTCCAATTTGGTTTGGGTTTATTTTCCCTTTGGGGTTTAAATTTAGGGGGCCTAACTTTCTTTAAAATTTTTTTTTGGGAACTAAGGGAGACCAAGGGAAATGCAGTCTTTTTGGGTCCACCGGGAAACCTTAAGGCATGTTAAAACCGGCCCCCAAACCCCTGGGCCCCTTTTCCCCCGTTTTTGCCCGCCCGGGGAAATTTGGGGTTTTTGAAACCGTCCTTAGTCATTGGGTTTTCACGTTTTTTTAAAAACATTTGGTTTTTGGGCCTCCTCTTCCCTGCCACAATACCCCAGTGGGGAAAAAAAACCTTTTGAATTTGGGATGGGAAATCCCTAAGTATTTTAATTCCTTTTGGGGGGCCGGGAGCTCCCAAATTCCCTTAATTTTGGGCAAATTAAACCAAACAACTAGAAAAACATGGGTTTAATACCCCCCCAAAAATTTTTTAAACAATATGTGAAAAAAATTTCCCGGGGAAAATCCCAATAAATTAAAATTTTGTAATTTGATTTGGGATTTAAAAAAAAAGGTCCCCCCTTTTAAGGAAAACAAAACCAGGGGGAAACAAGCCCAAAAAAATTAAACAAAAAAATAAAACCAAATTTGGCCATTGGGTTTTTTGGAAAAGCCCCCATTGAAGTCCACTGTTTTTAAGGTTTTCCCCAAAACCCCTCCCAGGTTTATCCCCAAGTAAAAAGGGAGACCCTTTAAGGTTTTCCCAAAAAGGGGAGGGGTGGTTTCCCCTTTTGGTAAATCCCCCCGATGGTTCCCATTTTAAATTTCCCTTTGCCAAAAGAAGGTTTAAGGGGAAGGGGCCAAACAAATAAAAACATTTTTAAGGGAAATAAAAGGAAAAATTTTTTTTCCTTTGGGGCATTTTAAGGGGTTTTATTTTTTGTTTTGGGGCAGGCTAAATTTGAATTTTAAAAAACCCCAAAGGTTTTTCCCCAATCGTCCTTGGGGGGGATTTTAAAGGTGGACAGGGACCATTTGGCTCCCTTAAAATGTTTTCCCAAGGGGTTGAAATTTTTTATTCCCAACCCTACCTTTAAAATTTTCCCCAAATTTTTTAAGAAATTTTCCCCCTTCGGGTTTCGGTAAAAAGGTTAACTTTAGGGTTGGTTTTTAGTTGCGACCCCGGGGATTTAAAAAGGTTTCCAATTTTTTTGGGTTTCTGCCAATGTTCCAACTTTAGGGTTTTTAAAAAACCTTTTTTCCTGTTTTGCCCCCCAAAAACTCCTTAAAAATTGCCCCGGATTCCCCCCAAGGGAAAATGGGGAATTTTTGTTCAATTTTATTTTTGCGGGCCAAAAAACGAGAAAAAAAAAAACCTTTGTTTAAAGGGGGTAAGGCTAAAGGGGGGTTTTAAAAACCCCCATTTTTGTTCCTTTTTTGGTTTTTTTTGGGGGTTTTCCCAAACCAAAACCCTAAAAACCTTTAAAAACCCTGAGGGGGGACACCCCTGTAGGCCCCCTTCCCCCCCCCCAAAATAATTCCTGGGGGGGGGGCCCTTTTATAATTTGGGTTGGGTTCCCAAGGGGCCCGCCCACCAGGGGCGTTTGAAAAAAAGGGGGAGGCAACCCCCCTTTCGGTCCCCAGCTTTAAAAATCTTTTTTGGAAAAATCCCAAATAAAACCCCTTTGAAAAAGCCAGGTAGTGTTTTTTCCCCCTTCTTGGGAAAAAAATTTCCTCTTTTAAGAATTTTAAAGGGGGAATTTATTGTTTCCCAATTTTAAGTAAAAAACCTTTTTAATGAATGCCCAAAAAAGGAAAGTTTTAGGGTAGAGGGGGATGTTTTTACTCCTTAAAAATTTTGTTTCCCAAAATTTTTTGGGGAATTTTCCAATAGAAAAAACTGTTTGTGATTTTTCCCCTTATAAAAGGGCCCCATTTAAAAATTTAGAATTTTTTGGGGAAAAAGGGTACCTTAAATTTTGAACGTTGGGAAATGGGCCCTTCTTTAAATTTTTTTCCAAGTTTTTTAAATTTTAAAAATTTAAAAAAATTTTATTTTCCCCTTCCGGAAATTTTTCCAATGGAAAGGGAAATCAAAGGTATTTTTGGAAATTAAACTGGCCCAAAAAAATGGAAACCCCGGGAAATGAAAATTTAACAAAATTGGAAAATTTTTCCCTTGTTTTAAAATTTGGGGGGTAAATAAAGGGTTTTTAAGGGGAAAACAATGTTTGTTTCCCCTCAATTTTGGGGGGCCCGATCCAAAGGTGGGGGGTTTTCCTTTTTTAACCTGGAGTTAAAAAGCAAATTATTTTTTAATTTTTAAGGAGGTTTTTCCTGGTAATAGGGGGGTTTGTTTAACCGACCCTTATTTAAAGGGGGGATTTTTTTCCCCTTAGAATAAAAAGGGGGGAAAAGGGGGTTGGGGTTTTAAGGTTTTTTAAAAAGTTTTTTAAAAAAGAGGGTTTAAGGGGAATCCCCATAAATAAAAGTTTGTTTTTGGGTTTTAATTTAGTGAAAATATGGGTTTTTAATTTGGGTATAAATTTTAAAAAATTTTATTAAATGTTTTTCGGGAAAAAATTTTAAAATTGTGCAAAAATAAAGTGCCTTTTTATTTATAGAGGATTTTTCAGTAAAACAGTTGCCTAAAAAAAGGTTTTCCAAGTAAAGCGAAATCCAAAAATTTTCCTTTAAACCCAAAATTTAAGGTTAGCCACTGCAAAGAGAACCTGGCAGTATTCACAGGAACGTGTGTTACACAGATTAAACAGTTACCTATCTATTCATCAAGTACTATTATACTGCCACCTCTAGCTTCTTCTGGCAATGATAACCGCTAACTGGAGATCACACCAGTTAGGCCCAGAACTATAATAAAAAAGGGAAACCAAAAAAAGGATAAAATTTCCTTTAACTGGTTTTGCCCAAATTGGGGAAAATTTTACTCAGGGAGCCCCTTTTCCCTTTTACCATACCCCCAATGTTTATTTTCTTCATGAAGGTTTCACAAGTGCTCAGGTACAGCTCAGGGGATTGTGACCCCAAAAACAAAAAGGAAAATGGGTTTTTAATTCAAAAGCTCTTTTTGCTGCTGCAACTGCAAGGATTAGAGAAAACCTGCAATGCTGTAATCAAACTGTACAAGAGAAAGTGTCTCTTAAAATGGCAGCAAAAAACCCTACTTTAAAACCCCCAAATAAACCCTCCAACATATAAAAAAAATTTAATGAAAACGGGACCCTTACAGTGCAATGATTTTTGCAAAAAAGGAAGGGTTATACAGTGGGTTTTTCCATTTATTGGGGTCCCCCCTTCCCTTTGGCAGATGGGCCCTTTTTTACTTTTTGTAAAAAATTTAATTTGGGACCTAAAAACTTTCATATTTTTGCAAAGAAAAAAAAAATTCCCTTTATTTTCCTTTTTGGGACTTTTTTTTTGTGCTTTAGAGTGCTGCTGTTTTTTGGGGGTTTTTGTTTCCCTTGCTTCTTGCTGCCACATCAGCGTGCTTTATATTTTTTTTTTTTTCCAAAAATGGATGTGTGAAAAAAATTTCTGCTTTTTAGATTTTTTTAGGGGGGAGTGATAGTCCCCATCAAAAGTTTTTGCACTCCAAAAAACCCCCCCAAAAGGCATTTTAATCAGCAGGTTATAGGGGAAATTCTTCTCTCCCGGGAAATTTTTGGGGTCTAAAAAACAAAACCCCAAAGAGGGGCAACATTATACAGCATTTTTATCTGTTTTGGGGGGGTTGCCTTGCTGGGGCAGATGGATTTTTTTAACCGTTTTGATCAAAGATTTAATTTAGGCCCCTTAAAAAATTTTTATTTTTTCCAAAGAAAGCAGAAATGCTTTTCCCAAAAATTTTTAAAAATTTTTTTTTCCCCTTTGATTTTTTTTAAAGTGTTTTAAGCTGCTGTTATTTATTGTTTTTTTTTTTATTTTTTTGCTGCCAACAAAGTGTGCACCTATGTACTCTTTTTTCCCAAAATGGATTTTGCTAAACCAAATTTCCCTTTAAAAGGATTACATGCAGCAATGGACTGACTATCTCACTGCTAAGTTTGTTGCCACACAACCATCGCATTTTGTCATTTTTTTCATTTAAAAAACTGTTTAAAAATTTGGTATTTTTAATTTGGTCAAAAGTGACCCAGTGGTTTTTTTTAATTTTCCTAAAAACAGTCAATTACCCGGTTTAGGGGCCCAAAATTTAAAAAACCCGGGGATAGTAAGATCAAGAGGTGTGAAAAAATGGAGATGTGGGTTCTTTGCTGTAGAATTTTTTATGTTGCAAAAAAGGCCATTAAAAAGGGTTCTAGAAAACAGTAATCCTTTTTGGGTTCAATTTTTTTGCTTCTTTTTTTTTTCCCTTCCCACTGTTTCTCTCGGAGGATTCTGAAGTGTTTGTGCTCTTATAAGACAGGTATATTTTATTTTTGTATACATATAAATTTCTGTTTTTTGTTTATATTCTCAGTTTGGAGCAGGTTCTGGTGAAAGAGTTACACCCAAACGGGATTATCCCCTTTTACAAAGAAGCCCAAACAATTTGTTATGGTAACCAATGACATTTAAAAAAAATTTTTGACTGTTTTAGGGCCCAAACAAGGTTGGGTTTGCTTGATTTTTTCCTTTGGAAAAGAAAGAAAGTAGAAAAAAAGAAAGGGGAAAAAGCCAGTGCTTCAAAAAAAAGGTGAGAGTTGTTTTTTTTATGGCCAATATAGGACTTTTCTTAATTTTGGTTAAAAAAACAACCCCCAAAAAGCTAAAAGCGCTATAAAAACACCCTGCCTAAGCTATGAACTTTTAAAGGGGCCAAGATTGTCCCCCCTTGGACCTTTGGGGGAACCATTCTTCGAGATGTGAACCCAAAATGGTTTAAAAAAATTTCAGCCCAAACCCCCATTTACATACATACTGAAGGATAAGAAATTTTTTTGGGTGCAACACACCCGGGTTTGGGACAAATTTCCTTTTTAAAAAGATTACAGACTTTAGATATATTTTTCTCATCATTTAAGAAAAAAACTAGAGAAAACATTGTTTTCTGTGAAAGGGAAAACAAAGATTTTTTTAAGTTTTTAATTTGGGCAAGGTCCAAAATATTGAAAAGGGGGAAAGCCCTTTAAAGGGCCCTTCCCGCCTTTGAAAGAAGCGTAAAGGGGGCCTATGGGTAAAAGAATGGGTTGAATAAAGGGAAAGTTGGAGGGTGCAAGTGTTTCAGTTCCCGGGTCTCCCCCAAAAAGCCTTTTCCCCACTAAAAAGATTTTTAAAAGGGGAAAGGGGTTTTATCAAAAAATGATTATTGTTTTAAACTTTACTTTTTATGGTTTTAAAAACATTTTTTTGGAAAATTTTTTTTTGGTTTTTTTTTTTTTTTTTTTTCCAAATCACTTTCCCCGTATTTTTTTTTTTTTAAATTTTTAAAATCCCGCAGTTTTCACTTTGGGCCCCTAGGGCCCAAAAAATATCTGACACTTCCTTTCTGTTTAGAGGCTTTTTTGCAGTTTTGCTCATTATCAGTAAAAGCAGGGGCAAAAATGAAAGGAGACACCATTTGTACAAATAAACCGAATCCCCAGTCACAAGAGGAATTTTTCACAGCTCCCCCCCCCCCCCCCCCTTCACAGTGAAAAATTTCCTATAGACGTTATGGAACAGAAAAAGTCCTTTAAGGGAAACCCATGGGCATGAAGCTGCTGTTTAAAAAATCACTCTGACTGCTGGGTTTAAAGCAGTTTTAAGCAAGAAAGTCTTTTCCCCCCAAAACATATAAAAGAGGCCCGAAAAGAGAAATCCCTAATCAGGAAAAAAAAACGACTGAGAAGAAAAAAAATATGGGAGGGTCTTGATTTTTAAAAAGTTAAAAAAAAAAAAATTGGGGGACAGATTTTCCCCCTTTAAATTTTATTTTCCTATGGATTAGGGGAAAAATATTGGGGAAAAAAGCCCAAATTTAAAAGTTAAAATGGGCCCATTGCCCAAAAAGATAAACATACTCCGTATGGTACCCTGCTTTCGATGGGTCAAATATTCTAAATCAGATGGATTACTGCATTAGAAGCTTAAAAGGACCTATTCCGTTTTTTTTCTGCCCCCGTTAAATTTAAAATTAAGTCAAAGTTCTTCAGAACATTTCCCGAGCGTCATCTTCAAACTGGTCCAGTTACTCCCAAAACTTTGGGGGGGGTAAATTTAAAATTTGGGGGTCAACCCTCAGCCCAAAAAAACCAAAAAAAAGTGCATGGTCCCTTTTACATAAATTTTTTTCTCTTAATACCAAATTTGGGTAAAAAAAAAGTTTGTGGCAAGTGCAAACATTTATTAGGGTAGGATTGTGGTTTTTTTAAAAAATTTTTAATTAAAAAAAAATAAGTTCCCGAAGTCAGGGTTAAATTCCTTTTTATAATCTTCAATATAATATTAAATTTTAACAGCTTTTTCTAATAGTTTGACTCTTTCTTTTTTTTATTACTACTTGACAGAACTACATTTCAAAAAATATAAAAAGTCCATAACTTTAAATTTCTTGGGGGCATCCTGTTCCAAAGCCATGGAAAGGGAAATTTATTAGGCATCTTTTTGCAGCTTCTTTTACAGCTTCTAAGCTTCTGCAAAGTCTTTCTACAATATTTTGGAGGGGTTTAAAGTGGAAGGGAAAGTGTCCTTTCAATTGAAGAAATTTTTTTTGGGTGAGTGAAAAAGAAGGATTTAAATTTGGGACCCCCTTTTGAAAGGTTTCCAAAAAACATAATTTTTTGATTAAACTTTTCCCTTTTTTTATTTTTGGGGAGGGCATAAAAAAAATTGTTATGCTTTTTGAAGGTTTTTTTTTTTCATTTTCCCTTCAGTAATCCTTAAAATTGTTTGGATCCCAAAAGATTTACTGCGTAACAAAAATTTAGGTTATTGACCTTGGAGAAAAAGAACTTGGGTGGGTATAAATTCCCTTACCAAAATAGCAAAAGGCAGTTACAAAAAAATTTTCTTGCCAAAAGATCATTTTATACCTAGGCCTGTAGCAATGACATCCTCTATGTCTAGAGGAAAAAAGGTTTCACCATTGTCACAGACAGGGATTCATTACTGTTAGAAATGGGGGGACTAGGGTCTTACTGCCACAAGAGGGGTTTAAAGGTGGAGTCATTGACCAAGTTTTAAACCCCTTTTCCCCCCCCCAACCAGTTTTTTGGGCCCCACTTTAAAAAGCCCAATCTGACGTTCTACTTTGGTTTAGAATAAAATTTTTTTAAAACTTTTTCCTTTTCCATTTTGAAAATTAAGAATGTTTTTCTTTACAAAAAAATGCTTTAAAAAAGGGGGTGTATTTTTTCCTTTAGTTACCTTTTTCATGTTTTCAAAAGCCTCTCAGTTACGAAATTCAGGGGCGTTTTTTCCCCCCCTAGTTGGGGGTTTCTTAAAAGAAAGGGGGCCCTCATCCCCCCTTAAATGTTCCAAGTGGCTCCGGGGTGGTTCCCCCCCCCCCCAAAATGGACTTGGGCTCTTCCTATGGAGGTAATTTTAAGAGCCCGTTTTAAAAATTCCCCAAGGGTTGCATTTCCCCTGTTACAATTAAATCCATTCCCTTTTTTAAAAATCCTCCAGAGTGTGGGAGATGGAAATTCTCTCAGCCTTTTTAAAAGTCCTTCCCATGTTTAGGGACAGTTCACAAATTGGGGTTTTTTTTTTGATTAAAAGAAACCCTTTCAGGTTATTTGTTTCTTTTTGGCGGCAGAGTTAAAAAAGTGGCCCCGGGCCCTTTCTTTTAGTGAAAAGGGAGGAATGCAAAACTCCGTGGGGAAAACAGCCGAACCCGGGGGTGGCAGAATGGGAAATGACTTACCCAAATATTTAAATGCAAGGGGGAGGGATGACCCCGCAAAAGGATATCAGTTTTTTTAAAAAAGGAAACAGCAGATAAGGGATCCTTTTGGGTAAAAAAGACAGCTTTGCTAATGCATCCCAAATTTCAAGTTGTTGTATTCACTGTTCCCCCTTTTCTAAAGACCAAATTTAATTAAAAGATACCACCCCCCTTTAAAATAGTAAGAAATTTTGGTCCAAAAAAGTCCTTGTTTATTTGTAAAAAATAAAAAATCGGTTGACAAATTTTTTTAAAAAAAAATGTTACGTAGGTTTTGGGATAAATTTTTTTAAAAGTTTTTTAGGAAAATTTTGGGGGGTTAAAAAATGTTGTAGTAATTTTCACTTTTTAAGAAAATTTTTAATTTTACCTTTTTTTTAAAGGGGCCCCCCCAGATTCCCAAAAAAGCATTCAAAGTTTATTAACCCTTTTGGTGTTTCAAAGGAAATTTAAAGGGAAAGTGGAAGGAACAAAAATTTTTTACTTTTTTTTTTTTTTTTAGATATTCCAATTAAAATTTTATCCTTTTTTTCACAAGAAAACTGTAGATTTGAACAGGGAAATGCAAATTAGGTTCCCCGGATTTTGGCCCTTTTTTAGGATATCCCCTATTGGGGCCCCATTTCCTTATTTGGGTCAAAAAAAAAAAAAAAAAAAAAAACCCAAAAAAAAAAAAAAAAAAAAAAAAAAAAAAAAAAAAAAAAACAAAAAAAACAAAAAAAAAAAAAAAAACCCCAAAACCCCAAAAGAAGGGGGAAGGGACATATGGATTTGGGGGCTCATTTTCATTAAAAATTTTTTTTTAGGCGCTATTTTATGTTTTCGGAAACCCCAGGGGAAATAAAACTTTAAAAAACACCCCTTAAAAAAAACTCCTTTTTTGGGAAAATTTCACCCCCTTTAAAGGAAAAAATTGGGGGAGTTTAGTATATCGACCCCCCAGGGGTTTCCAAAAAAATTTTTTTTTAAACATTTTGGCTGTGAAATTTTAAAATTTTTTTTTTTTAAACAATCTGCAAAATTTTTGCTGAAAGGGGTTTTAATTTTTTTCAAAAGGAAACCCGGAAAAAAGGGGGCAGCCCCAAAATTTTTGGGAATTTTTTTCCCCAAATTCGGGAATACCCTATTTTAAGGGTGGGAAAAAATGTTGTTTGGGCGCATGGCAGGGCGTATAAGGGAGGGAGCGATATTTGGCTTTTGGAACGCATATTTTGGTAGGGCCATGTCACATTTGCAAGTCCGCCAAAGTACCAGAACAGGTGAAACCTTCCATAAGTTACCCCATTTTGGATTCAACACCCCTCATGGATCTCATCTAGGGTTGTATTGTGCATTGTGGGTGCACAGGTGTTCCACAGTTTTTTTAGCATTGGGCCATGAAAACGCAGTTCTGTCATTGTTTTATGGGCTTTCTATTTTACAGCGTTCGTCCTGTGGTATAAGTGACAGGATAACTTTATTATTCGGGTCGGTACAATTACAATTTTATAAATTTTATATAGTTTTTCATGTTTTATTACTTTTACACAATAGAAATGTCTATAAAAAAAATGCGTTTTTATGTTGTCCTATTCTGACAGCCATAACTTTTTTATTTTTCTGTATACAGAGCTGATTATGGGCTTGTTTTTTGCGGGATGAGTTGATGTTTTTATTGGTACCATTATGGGGTGCATATGACACTTTGATCACTTTTTATTAAGGTTTTTGTGAGGCGTTTTGAACAAAATACAGCAATCCTGGTAGTGTTTTTTATTTTTATTTTTTACAGAGGTCACCGTGCGGTATAAATGACATGCTAGCTTTACTCAGCAGTTCAATATGATTACAGCGATACCCAATTTGTATATTTTTACTGCTTTTACACAATAAAACACCTTTATTCAAAAATTAAAACAGGTTTTTGCACCACAATAGTATAAGAGCCATAACTTTTTTATTTTTTTGTGTACGGAGATATGTAGGGGCTTGATTTTTGCATGATGAACTGATGATTTTATTGGTATCATTTTTGGGGAGACAAGGCTTTTTGATCAGTTTTAAAATACTGCAATCCTAGTAGTGTTTTTTATTTTTAACAGCGCTCACCATGCAGTATACGTGACAAGTTAGTTTTACTCTGTGGGTTGATACGTTTACGGTGATACCCAATTTATAATTTTTTTCATGTTGAAGCGCTTTAAAAAAAAAAATTGTGTAAAACAATATTTATGCATAGCTATCTTCTACCAGCCATAACTTTTTTATTTTTCTGTATACAGAGCTGTGTAAGGACTTCTGTTTTGCGGGATGAACTGACGTTTTAATTGGTACAACTTTGGCGTTTATAGGAGCAATTTTTTGATTGTTTTTGTTTTTTTAACGGCGTTCACCGTGCGGGTTAATTAACATGACATATTTATAGGGCATGTTGTTACGCACTCGGCAATACCAAATATGGTTACTTTATTTACTTTTGATCTTTTTTGGGGGCGATTGGAGTTTGTAAAAGGGAAAAGGGCGACGTGTTTTTATTTTATTTTTCGTGTTTGTGTTTAACCTTTTTACACTTTCTTCACTTTTCCCCATAGGGGATTTGTATGAGCGATCTTCAGATCGCTCATACAAAAGGAGACCTGCTAACAGCATTTCTGCTGTATACTGTTCTCCATGGCAACTGTCAATCACCATGCCCACAAATCCATTTTTTGGATTTGTCACAGACAAATCCAGAAAATCACATTGTCTGATTTGGAAAGAATTTGTAAAATTATGGTGGAAAATAAGTAAGTATTTGGTCACCTACAAGCAAGCAAGATTTCTGGTTCTTGCAGACCTGTAACTTCTTCTTTAAGAGGCTCCTCTGTCCTCCATTCATTATCTGTAGTAATGGCACCTGTTTGAACTTGTTATCAGTATAAAAGACACTTGTCCACAACCTCAAAAAGTCACACTCCGAACTCCATACTGAAGACCAAAGAGCTGTCGAAGGACACCAGAAACAAAATTGTAGCCCTGCACCAGGTCCGGAAGAATGGATCTGCAATAGGCAATCAGCTTGGTGTGAAGAAATCAACAGTGGGAGCAATAATTAGAAAAGGGAAGACGTACAAGACCACTGATAATCTCCCTCCATCTGGAGCTCCACGCAAGATCTCACCCCATGGGGTCAAAATGATCACAGGAATGGTGAGCAAAAATTCCAGAACCACATGGGAGGACCTAGTAAATGACCTGCAGAGAGCTGGGACCAACGTAACAAAGGCTACCATCAGTAACACACTACTCCGCCAGGGACTCAGATCCTTACGTGCCAGTTGTGTCCCCCTGCTTAAGCCAGTACATGTCAGGGCCCGTCTGAAGTTTACTAGAAAGCATTTGAATGATCCAGAAGAGTATTTGGAGATGAAACCAAAGTAGAACTGTTTGATAGAAGCACAACTCATCGTGTTTGGAAGAGAGAGAATGCCGAGTTGCATCCAAAGAACACCATACCTACTGTGAAGCATGGGGGTGGCACACAGGCCCGCCATACAGGGGGTACAGCCAGTACTCCCGTATGGGGCCCGGCGAAATAAGGGGGCCCGCTGCAAGCAGGCCCCCTTATTCCTCATGATACAGCGGGGCCCCTTATTTCATAACAGGGACTGGCGCACGGCGCCGCAGCCGCCAAGTGCTACATTTAATAAGCTGCCCGGCCGCCGCTGCAGAGAGGGGGACCGCGCTGCCGGTCACAGCTGCATTCACATTCACAGACTCTTTTCACTTACTTCCCCTGCGCTGTGACTGGAGCCGGGGCCCTCCTCCTCTCATCTGGCCAGGATGAGGAATTCAATTATTCACTTCCCGCCACGCCCCCTGTCCCCGCTGGCCAGTACACAGCGCACGTGGACAGAGAGCAGGAGGGCTCCGGCTCCAGTCACAGCGCGGGGGAAGTAAGTGAGAAGAGTCTATGTGACTGCAGCTGTGACCGGCAGCGCGGGCCCCCTCTCTGCAGCGTCCTCATCCTCTCCCCAGCCCTTCAGCCCTTCTCCCCGCCCACAGCCCTGTGTGTGGGGGCCCCCATGGTCCCTCCAGCCCTGTGTGTGGGGGCCCCCATGGTCCCTTCAGCCCTGTGTGGGGGCCCCCATGGTCCATACAGCCCTGTGTGGGGACCACCAAGTTACCTCCAGCCCTGGGTGTGGGGGCTCCCATGGTCCCTCCAGCCCTGTGTGTGGGGGCTCCCATGGTCCCTCCAGCCCTGTGTGTGGGGGGGCCCCATGGTCCCTCCAGCCCTGTGTGTGGGGGGGGCCCCAAGGTCCCTCCAGCCCTGTGTGTGGGGGGGCCCCATGGTCCCGCAAGCCGTGGGGGTGGGGGGGCCCCAGGGTCCCTCCAGCCCTGTGTGTGGGGGGGCCCCATGGTCCCTCCAGCCCTGTGTGTGGGGGCCCCCATGGTCCCTCCAGCCCTCTGTGTGGGGGCCCCCATGGTCCCTCTGTGTGGCGGCCCCCTCGTCTCCCCAGCCCTCTGTGTGGGGGCCCCCTCGTCCCCCCAGCCGTCTGTGTGGTTGCCCCCTCGTCCCCCCAGCCTACTGTGTGGGGGCTTTATCCTCTCCCCACATAAACACACACATGAAAGGCTGGAGGGACGAGGGGGCCCCCACACACGAGTTTGGGGGGATGAGGGGGCCACACCTACCTCCCTGGTTGCACAGCTACCTAACTCCCTAGCTACCACCTACCTGGCTACCCGGCTACATACCCACTTACCTGTCTGCCCACTACTCGCTTACCTACCTATGGGGGGCCCACTACCTACGTATTGGGGGGCTATACACCTTATTATCAGGGCACAAAGGGGGTCATTATTACCATTTGGGGCACTATGGATGTGGAGTTTGTACACAGGAGGTGGACACAGGTAGGAAGATGATAAAAAAAAAAGTGAGGAGTCTCAGGTGTTTGTGTTGTAAATTTGCAGGGACGAGTTGTGGCGAGATGTCATCATGGAGGTCTGGACCAGATGGAGAAGAAAAGGAAATGTGAATGACTCATCAGCCAAGACATCAACTGTAAGTCACTAAATGTATGCCTTGTATCTACCACTATATGGTCACTGTATGGCAGTAATATTGGTCTTACAGTAATGAATTATATTCAGTGACCGTTTGATGGTATTATTTAGCAATTGAGCATTCAGCTTTTTTCTTTTTTTTTTTACTGGGGGCGGGGCAATGGGGTGCTGGGGGCGGGACTTGTAGGGGGGCCCACACGCTTAAGCTGTATGGGGCCCAGAAATTTCTGTTGGCGGCCCTGGTGGCACATCATGCTTTGGGGCTGTTGCTCTGCAAAGGGACCAGGACGACTGATCCGTGTACATGAAAGAATGAATGGGGCCATGTATTGTGATTTTTGGGTGCAAACCTCCTTCCATCAGCAAGGGCATTGAAGATGAAACGTGGCTGGGTCTTTCAGCATGACAATGATCCCAAGCACACCGCCAGGGCAATAAAGCCTCTCTCTTCTTTTTAAGTGGGAGAACTTGCACAATTGGTGGCTGACTAAATATTTTTTTTCCCCACTGTACATCCAGCAAGACGGTCACCACTACGCTCTTGCCTTACTATCTAAAGCCTTTAGGAGTTGGCACCCTGTACTCCTGAGCTTTTAAAAAAATACCACTCATTTTTGACCCTTATTTCACATAGCCAAATTCTATTTCACTATAGGTTTCATAATTGGAATTCTATGTGGGTCAACCCATTGAGGTTTAAGATATACAAATAGGTTGTTTTACGTAATAAAATCTCATCATCATTATAGTGAGCAGCTTATACTATTCATGTTGTTCAGTTTTAATGTGGCCTCATAATTTTATGTTGACCTCACCTGACATTTGGGTCATATCCTGCGCCTCATCTGTTTCCATGTTTCTCTGATTACCTGTAAATTAAATTTTAAAGACTGTTAATATTTATTTAAATGGACTATAAACTAAAATCTATAATTATTGAAATATTTTCCTTTACTCTTGTTTCCTTCTGTACTTGTCTGGGTATCAGACAGGAACAGACCTTGAGTCTTTCATAAAAAAATAAAATAAAAAATCAGAATTACAAAGATGTATAAAGAAATATCATTAGTAGCACAGGAGGACCAAATTTGTTATTTATTGTTAATTTCCTACTGCATAATAACCCAAAATGCAAACTGACTGCAACAAAATTAAGCAGAAAATTAAATGGCCTTGGGTCATTGTAGGCACAGAATTCATTCTCTTGGCTGATCCATACTTATGTTCCTTTTAATTTACTGAGCATGCATCGATGAACCTTGAGTCAGCTTGGTGACACGCGTACAATCAGCAATCAAAAACGAAAGCAATTTGCTGAAGAATGTCTCATTTGCCCAAGCAAGGCTGCATATCTGAGCAGGAACTGTCGCTGGCTCTATTAATAATGAATACACCTCAAACAGTAGCAGATGGGTAAAACAGAAGCTCTTGTCTTAAACATATAAGGAGTCCCATAATCAGACCATACTGTCCTTCTTCTACTTAGGGAGAAGTGAATCTCCCAAAACAGCAAAACAAGCCCAGGAGAAAAAGACAAACCAGACCTTCCTGTTTAACTTAACAGATGGCTCCACAGCTTTGGAACAAATAGTAGGAAACACTTGCCCCTCTGTTGCAACACGTAATGTTCTGAAGACTCAGTTGCAAGTAGTAGGAAACACGAGGGAAAAGCAGGCTTAAGGGTAGCTGGGTAAAAAGCAAGTAAAAAGTTTGGTTTGCGCTAAGGACCTTGGTGGTGTTATTCTCTGGTGTCCTGAGCGCACATCTGGTGATTACACAGATAAGTGTCTGGAGCTAGATCTCCAAACAACTTATTCCAGTATTAAGACAATTTCTGAACAAAGCAGCAAGTTTCATCTCTCTAGTCTTTCATCTTACTTTTCTACTTCCTAACTCTATACCATTTGTTATTCAGTATTTTGACATAATAAGATTTTGATTGTCAGCAGTACCCCTTTAGCAAAATTAATATTTAAGGTAAAGCAAAAAAAAATCTTTAACGTTCATATAGGTTCATACATTGGCGGTCATTTTCAAAACTATTTAAAGGAGAATTAAAAAAATTCTACAGTAAATTATTTTAACATATTGGGAAAACATGTTTGCAATTTTTTCTTATTAATGACAGCACTACCATATCTTATATCATTACTATTTTGTCCAACTTCAGCTTTCAGTGTGTTCAAAAGGGGGTGTAGATGACTTGTTTGAACTGCATACTATGTGAGCCTGCAGGCTTGACATCATCATGCCTTTCCCCACAGTGTGCTCACTCTAGTCAAACAAAGGTCTGTTTATGTAAAGAGCTCTGAGTAGCTACAACATAGCTGAGTGGTTAGAGATTCTGCCTTCCAACATAGGGGTCCTAAAATCTCTGTAGGAGCTAAATATGGATTTTTTTTCTCTCAATGCACATACGTAATTGAGGATTCTCATTTCTTTTTATTTACTTGCACTGTTTAACTAATTACTATCCTCTGTACCCTTAAGTACAGAGGATAGGAGCAGAATGACAGCACCTGGGCTTGATCACTCGCTCTATAGTGAGTATGTGATTACTAAGCAGGGAAGAGACTGACAGTAGCTGGCTGAAAGGAGAGTTCATATATGAGAGTGTGCGGCCAGGGCCGAGGAGCTCTCGTCACTAGTCGTATCTCCTGGAGACGAGCTGTACACCATGAATTACAAAGACACAGAATTTTTAATAAAGATGAATGGTGAAAATGTTTATTTAATTTGCAAGTTTCCATGTCAATTTTACTTTGTGTCAAAACCCCTTTAATGACTGCACCCAGTTCCCCGTAAGAGAGGTATGTACTTAATGGGATTGTCTTACCATCACAACCCCTTAATATATTGCATGCAGCCCAATGATAGGCCTATTTCTGTAGGTTCATGTCCATGTGACAAGCATTTCAAGTTGGAATCCACGCGGATCCTGACTTGAAGTACTGATCTAAAATCTGAAAGTAAATCATTACCATTAATAGAAAATATGCTGTGTAGTTCATCTGATGCGTATTTTCATCGCACAGTTTTTTGCCATCAAAAAACTTACAACATGTTCATTCTTTGGTTGTATTCCACATGGAAATTTACTATCAGTGTGAATGGGGATGGCTAAAAACCTTGTGTAAAACACGCCCAAAACATTTTATGTGATTTTTAGCACAGATCTCCATCCAAAACCACTTAGAAATGAATGGGACTAGTTTCTGTTTAGTTTTCTGCCAATGTTAATTTATATGTCACTATATCATTTTAAGCAGATAGTTTTTCATAGGGTATGTTCACATGGCATACTGCAATCATGTTTCGGCGTGCGCTGTTCGCCCCACTATATGCCTGCAATACATCTGCTGCTTCAGAAGACGCACTGGCCAGCGCATATTTTGGAAGTGTTCCCACTGACATTCATTTTATGCCCTGATAGGCCCAATTTTCTTCAATATTATGAGGATCTGTTGTTGTTGAAGCAGCTGGAGCCCTTACACAGATCTTCAAATTATATAAATAAGCACCATTTTGATTCAGAAACAAAGAAAAAATTCAAAATGATCAATGATTATTAAAAAATTTACATAAAGGCTTCAAAGTTTTTTTCAATGTGATTCTTACAAATGGTTTTTGAGAGGTGGTTTGGTTCACCATCCTTGAGTATGTTGTGTTTTAAAAATATTTAAGACCCCAAAACATACCAAAAGAACGACAAAAAAAAGATAAAAAACCCCCATTAGCTATGGTGCATTCCATATTGACCTAGAGTGAACATTTTGCTATTACGGTTTTTTATCCTAAAGGGTAGACTCACACGCTGCAGAACTAGACAAATCCACAACAAGTCATGCACACTGTGCACTTTTTCTTTTATTTTTATTTGCAGATTTCACTGCAGAAAAAAGCCAACATCGAAACAGGGAAGTAATGGGGATTTGTGGACTACAGACTTGAGTGAGGGTGCATTTTTTGCGGGCTGATGTGTACTTTTTACTGGTACCAGTTTAGAATACATACGACTTTTTTAATCACTGTTATTAAAATTTTTAAGCGACGTGAAATGACCCAAAAAAACCCACAATTTTTCCATTTGGATTTTTTTTTTTCTTTACGGTGTTCAGCATACAGAACAAATTATGTTATATTTTAATAGATCAGACTCTTTCAGACGCGGTGATACCAATTATGTATAACTTTTCTTTAATGGCAAAGGGGAGGGGGTGATTTGAACTTTTAATATCTTTTATTTTTTTATACTTTATTTTTATTTTTTTACTGCAACTCTGAGTGCTTCACCACTAATGGGCTTGATCATTTTTACAGCTTATGGCAATGCCTGCAGCAGGAAGTAGTAGAACAGGAATCATGGCAGCGATAGAAGTCTTCACCAGGCTTCCAGCTGCCATATTAACTGATCATGGCCCCGCATGGTGGCACCGATCGGACTGAGGACCGTTTCTCATTCATTAAGACACCACGGTCATGATTGCTGTGGCATCTAAAGGGTTAAACAGCCCAGGATGGAGCTGGCTCCATCCAGTGCGGTTACTGGCAGGCAATAGCTGCAATTAACAGGAGGCACCAGCCGGCTGTGTATCGGGACTGCTACATACGTCCAGATGTGGTAAGGGGTTAATTTGGTGTCCCTCTAAATAATTCAACACACAGTCATTGATGTCTAAACTATTGGCAACAAAAGTGAGTACTTCCCTAAGTGAAAATGGACAAATGGTGGCCAATTTGCCATTTTCCCTCCCAATGTGATGTGTCTCCTTAGTTTTACAATGTTTCAGGTGTGAATGAGGAACAGGTGTGTTAAATTTGACGCCACTGGAAGATCAAGATGGCATCTCATGGCAAAGAAGTCACTGTGGATCTAAAAAACAGAATTATTGCTCTACAAAAAGATGGCCTAGGCTATGAGAACATTGCCAACACCCTGAAACTGAGCTGCAGCTCAGTGACCAAGACCATGCAGTGGTTAAACAAGACAGGTTCCACTCAGAACAGGTCTCACCATCGTCAACCAAAGACGCTGAGTGCAGGTGCTAGGCATCATATCTAGAGATTGTCTTTTCAAAATTGCTGAAGAGGTTTAAGGGGTGGGGGTCAGCCTGTCAGTGTTCAGACCATACGATGCACATAGCATCAAATTGGACAGCTTGGCTGTTGTACCATAAGGAAGTCTCTTCTAAAGATGATGCACAGGAAAAAAGGCTACAAACAGTTTGCTAAAGACAAGCACACTAAGGACAATAATTACTAGAACCATTTCTTGTGGTCTGATGAGAGCAAGATAAACTTATTTGGTTCAGATGATGTCAAGTGTATGTGGTGGCCCCCACGTGAGGAGTACAAAGACAGGAAGATGTACTGTGACATACTGAAGCATAGAATGCTCCCCTATTTTTGGAAACTTGACCGCAGGGCAGTATTCCAACATGATAACCTCAAACACACCTCCAAGAGGACCACTGCCTTGCTAAAGAAAATTAGGGTAAAAGTGCTGTACTGGCCAAGCATGTCTCCAGACCTTAAACCTATTAAAAATCTGTATAGCATCCTCAGACGAAAGGTGGAGGAGCGCAAGGTCACTAACATCCACCAGCTCCATGATGTAGTCATGGAGGAGTGAAAGGATTCCAGTGGTAACATGTGAAGCTCTAGTGAATTCCATGCCCAAGAAGGCTAAGGCAGTGCTGGAAAATAATGGTGGCCACACAAATTATTGACACTTTGGGCACAAATTGTTAATTTTCACTTAGGGGTGCACTTTTGTTGCCATCAGTTTAGACATCAATAGCTGTTTGTTATTTTGAGGGCATACCAAATTGACACTGGTATACAAGCTGTACACTACTTTAAATTGTACCAAAGTGTTACATTTTCAGTGTTGCCCCATGAAAAGGTATAATACAATATTTTCAAAAATGTGAGGGGTGTATTCACTTTTGTGAGCACCCCCACAATGTGATTTTGGGGCGCTGATTATTTCCATTGCAGCCAAAGTCCTATAATGAACGCCTTTAAAAAAAAAAAAAAAGCCATCACACAGTTCTGTTGACTGAAAAATTAAAATGTTATGGGTTTTGGAATGCATTAACACAAATCTAATTTTTTAAAGTGTTATAACTGTAATAACACAGATTAAAATAAAACTACAAAAATTAGCCATTATACAGATACATAAGCAAATTAAGAATTTTATAGGCATTGAAATGTTGAATTTTTTTCCAAAAAGTGTTTTGATTCTTAAAGGGGTTGTCCACTCCTCTTTTCTATTGTGCTAAGGTAAAATAAAAAGAACAATACTGAGCTCTGAACTCATGTTCGTTCCAGTGGTGTAAGCCCCAGTCCTGACTCCAGCCAAGCCAATCATCACTTGGTTTGCTCCCAATCAGTGATGTCTGGCAGTGCCATATGACCACTGGAGCTAATCAGAGGCTGCAGCAGTGATGTTCTGTTCAGCTGGAGTTGGAAGACAGGCAGAGAGGACCAGGAGATGCATTGCTTTAATGAACATCAGTTCAGAGATGAGTATTGGTATTTTTATTTATTGTTTTCATTCTCCAGCCTCAGCAAGATACTGCACATAAAAAAGCGGAAGTGGACAACCCCTTTACCCCGGAAGTACAAAAACATAACAGAAATAAATCTCATCCCATGAAAAACAAGCTGAACATATAGCTATGTAGATGGAAAAATCAAGTTACAGCTCTTGGAATGCAACAATTTGCTAAATTAAGGCCTAACATAGGCTGGTGTCTTAGGAATTGAGGGGTCTTCTTGTTTTACGTAACTATAGCTTAAAAAATACTTTTTATTATTTTGTTTGTTGCAACAGAAGATAGTAAACACATCACATCCCTTCCCATCCTATGCCGTAATAGTATACTGTGTTCACTATGCAGTTTCTTAAAAAGTAATCTGATCATATGATGCAGTGATGGCTGCATCACTTGCAGGTACCAGCAGTATTTTACAGCTTACAAAATAACTCCTATGCTTTTTTATGTGATGAGATGATATTGGCAACAAGGGGTCTAACAAAAAATTCCCCAGTGTCTATCATGTGGGGGTGCCTCATAGGCCTCTTAAAAAAATGATTTTTAGAAAAGTGTACTTCTCTTTGTACTTTAGGTGCATTTTTCATCCAGCAGAAATATTTTGTTTGCAGTAACTCTATTTAATCTCTTAAATGGACGCTCACATTGCACAAATCAATAGGACTATCAAAAATAAGAATTTCTATGGGCCACATGTATGAACCTATTTAGGCCTAAAACTCACTTTTTTGCCCATAGGTTACTAGGTCTATGGAGGGGCAGGAGGAAGCTTAAGGTGGAGTGGCTTAGGAAAAGAGACACATCTGGAAGGTCTATTAAAGGAGTACTCCCATCACATTATTAAGTTTTAAAGGAGTGTTCCGGGGGTTCCAAAAGCTCATTTGTCCGACAGAGCATGATAACAAATAGGAGGAAAAGAAGCCTACTCACCTCCTGGACACTCCTGTTCAGTCTCAATGGCCTCACATTCATTTTGGCTGTAGCAGTGAACATTCATCGTTCACCTGACAGGTGCAGCCAATCACAGGCCACAACATCATGTGCAAGTGACCTCTGTGGCCTATAATTGGCTGCAACTGTGATGTGAATGATGAATGTTCACATCTACAGCCAAGATGAATTCGGATGGCTACCGGAATATGGAATGGGAGTGTCCAGGAGGTAAGTATGCTTCTTTTCTCCTATTTGTTTCATGCTCTGTTGGACAAAAGAGCTTTTGGAACACCTCTTTAAACATACAGGCTAATGTAAAAAATAGACTTATCAAACACACTGCTGTTCTGTTTGCTTAATTTCAGGGTTAGATCAGTTATCTCCTGCTTGATTACACAAGCTTCTCTAGGTTACTGACCACCTCCCTCTTCTCTAGCAAACCTTGCTGGAAGGATAATGTCACTCCCTGCTGTGTCTTAGCAACACAGGAGCTTGTCTATCTTTCTTACTAACAAACTTAAATCCTATCAAGCTCTGTAGCCAAGTACCCTGCTGTTACAACTCCTCTATCACCAACGTCCTTTCAACAGGCTTAGCTAGGAATAAAGAGGCTAAAATGTTAGTTACTACAATAAAACTGCCCACAGCCCAAACAGGAAGCCTGAAGCTGGCTGCGAAGAGCAGGCTCTGTAAAACAACCATATTGGAAAATGCCTGTAGGTGTTATATCTCACTTTGGCGCTGACATAGATCAGTCGCAGTTTTCACTGAAAAACCCGTGAAAACAGGCGCTTCGACGAGCCGATCTTTATACATGTCCCCCTTAATGTCAGATTCTGAAGTGGATTCGGTATTTAGAAGCCGCAAAAATCCGACTGTAACTCCTTATGGACCTCAGTAGAAAATCCAAGCTGTAGTCTACACAACTTGGATTTTCTGAGGTCAGATTTCAAATACGAAATCCATACCAAAAAGTACTGGATCCTGCTCCCAGGTTAAGTATCAGCAGGTGGCCTGGTATGATGAATTATGTTTTCTTTTTCAAAATGTAGACTTGCACCCAACACATAGGGCCTCATGTATGAAAACTAAGGGTGACATGTATAAAGATCGGTGCGTCGAAGCACCTGTTTTCATGGGTTTTTCTGTGAAAACTGCGCCTGATGTATGTTGGCGCCGAAGTGCGCTCATACATGCGGGGCAAACTTCGACGCCTCCGACAGACAGACCACATTGAAATTGGTCTGCCTGTCAGAGCTTTAATGCGCCTTACTTTGCCGACCCGCATTCATACATGCGTCGGTGTTTTCGAATGTGGTGCGTCCCGCCCCAGAACGCCCACAGCACGCCCCTTTATGTTAGGCGCATTAGAAATTGGCGAAGCTTTCGCCTAATGCGCCTAACACATAGGGGAGGTGCGTCCGACAGCGGAGCCAGGTCAAAGAGGCGCATTATACGCCAGAAAACCGGCGAAAATGCAGATCATACATGTCCCCCTAAGTCTAAAACTCATTGTTGCCCATAGCAACCAATCAGAGCGCCCCTCTCATTTTTTCCAGAGCACTATATGAATGAGAGGGGTGTTAATTGGTTGCTATGGGTAATAAAGTGAGTTTTAGAACTAGACAGTTTTCATACATGTGGCCCATATTGTCAAAGAAAACATAATTCCTCAGACCAACATTTTCAATTTACCCAGTTCTAATAAAGGACAACATGAGCCTCTTCACTGGCTTGCGGCTACACATCCCTATATCTGGAAAGTGATGCATGGTCTGTTCTTGCACTAACTTTTTCAGCATTCTGTGCTACAGTAGATACGACACAAGCTAAACTTCACTCTTCACTTACATTATGAGCCTGTTGCTGTTGCTCCTCCTATGACCATTTCTTGTAGGTACTAACCACTGCCTAATATATGCCCCTTCTTGACGAATGCCAATTTAATTAGATGATCTATACCTTTCAATAGTTCAATGTTTCTGGCATAATTTGCAGCAAAAAAACTGTTGTTGCCCCTGTCTCACATAAAACTGGCACATGGGACAAGATATAATTTATAATGATGCCATTGAGTATACCCTAGAATGTACTTTGAAATTGAAAAAAAATTCTAAATGTTAAAAAAAACATATTTCTGCCATTTTTAGATGCCTTGTTTTTATGGTGTTCACTCTTCAGTATAAATGATGTGCGATTTTAGTGATATCAAATATGTAGAGTTTTGTTATGTTTTAGTACTTTTGTTTTTTTTGAAAAAAAAAAACATTCTCTATTTCTTAAATTTCTACTCCAGCTCCATTTTCTGCGACCTACAACTTTTTTGTTTTTCCAGCTATGGACTTATTGCTCATTTTTTACGTGTTGAAGTGTTGTTTTTATTAGCACCATTACGACACATGCGACTTTTGATCACTTTTTATTCCAATTTTTTAGGTGCATGAAATGACCAAAAAACACAATTTTGGCCTTTGGAATTTTTTTCTTCTATGGTGTTCCGCTTCCGAGATGAATAATGTTATATTTTAAAATATCGGACTTTCACAGGCGTGACAATACTAATTATGTGTAACTTTTATTTTTTACTTTGTAAAATAACAAATATTTTTTATACTTTAAAAATTTTTTTTTACTTATACAAGCAGTCCACATACGGTACTTGAGCACTAAGGAGCAGAAGGGTATACCAAGATGACAGTTCTATTACTTCCTACCTATGGCAGGAAGTAATTGAAGCATTAGCATGGCGGCTATGGAGGTTTTAATAAAGCATCTAGCTGCCATGGTAACCGATTGTCACGCCGCAATCTCATTGCCGGGGGAAGGGTGGGATTGTGCACAGCATCGTTTCTCATCCATCTTGACATTGTGGCATCTAAGGCCTCGTTCACACGGCTTATTTGGACACGGATTGGCGCCGTACTCCGCGCCGGATTTGCGCTGCAGTACGGCGCCAATCCGTCCCTGTCATTACGGTAATCCACTGCTCTCATAGAGAACAGTGGATTCCGTCGCTCCTCCCCGCTCGGGGGGAGAAAGTGACATGAACATTATTTACGGCGCGGACGCGCCGTAAACAATGCATTGTCTATGGGGCCGGGAGCGGCGCCCCCGCCGCGCTCTGGCCCCGCCCCCGTCCCGCCCCTTATTCACGGCGGATTTGTGAGCTCAATACGGCTCACAAATTCGTCGGGAATACGCCGTGTGAACACGGCCTAAATGCTTAGACAGCAGGACTCAGGGCTGAATAAAACATAGCTTCCAGGTTTTAACAAACGTAAAAGGTCAAAAACAAAAATTCCCTATAAGTGAACACAGGAATAAATATACTATATAGAAAATACAAATGAAAATATTCCTTTAAAATATAACTTTTAATATTAAACATTAAAATATTAGTACAACACTCTATTATATATGGGACCAATAACAGCAACAATATCCTATATTCAAAATTTCCTACCTTACTCCTATGTAGGTTCTATACTAGTAGGTGTCCCTTAGTGGAGATCCCATAATCTCCAAAAAATTGGGAATCTCGCAAGAGAACAGAGAGTGACTTTTGATCACTATATTTACTATTTTGCCGTAGGCAAACTTAAACTCTAGAGTTTAAGTTTGCCTACGGCAAAATAGTAAATATAGTGGAGATCCTGCCCCAAAAAGGGCGACCCCGCAAACCTCCTTCACTATTCCCTAATCCTGACCCTATATCAATGTTAGCAAATATAATAGAGTCAGAAGTAATATATGGAATGTAATGATGATAGCCTCTTATGCTGTCACAGCTTCATATATATTTACTGTACAATGTTATGTTTTCTTATACTAGGTAATGCTGCCACCTCTGGCTAAAGTTTTCATTGTTTTACATCAATGTTCCTTCTCCTTTAACCAATTTTCCCATGATACATTGTTCTCTCTTCTCCTCCCTCTCTCTTACATCACGTCCTGCTTCTTCTCCGTCATCCATCTTGTGAGCAGACTTCTCATCTTCACTGTGATGTAGCATTGTGTTTTGACCGCATGGCATACAGTTCTTCAAGGTAAATCCATTAAAACTGTACCTTAAGCAACTCCATTGCATCCTCTCTACATGCAACTGGCTACACGCTGAAACTTAATGTCAGCGAGTTCACTGTCTACCATTAGCTTATACTGAGAATCCTCTCACAACCTCTCAGGGACTTTCTCTAACGTATATCTGTGGCAGAATACCTCTAGAAAAATTATGCAAATAATATAATGTCAAAACCTTAATCAATATCCCCAGAGGCGTTTCGCAAATACTGCTACTCGTAAGAATAATTCATATCGCAGGCAGTTCTTAACTATATCATTACATCATCTCTTAATCAAGTAGTTTATATCCTCAATACTCATCAAGACTGATACATATTACCTTCAGACTGGTGTGTCAAGGCAATAGTTGCACGGCTGGTTTGCTATTCATGAGGCTAGTTTGCCTCATGGGACCTCGGACATATCAGCAGTGGGATGATCCCATCAGAAGAGGAGGCAAACTAGCCTCATGAACAGCAAACCAGCCGTGCAACTATTGCCTTGACAAAACAGTCTGAAGGTAATATGTATCAGTTCTGATGAGTATTGAGGATATAAACTATTTGATTAAGAGATGATGTAATGATATTGTTAAGAACTGCCTGCGATATGAATTATTCTTACGAGTAGCAGTATTTGCTTTTGGTTGTGGACCCCATTGAAAAGTCCCTGAGAATGGGACGAAACGCGTCTGAGGCTATTGATTAAGGTTTTGACATTATACTGTTTGCATCACTTTTTGAAGAAGCTATCATCAGTATATTCCTTATATCATCTTGGACCCTATTATTTGTTGATACTGATATAGGGTCAGGGCTAGGGAATAGTGAAGGAGGTTTGTGGGGTCGCCCTTTTTGGGGCAGGATCTCCGCTAAGGGACACATACTAGTATAGAATTTACGTAGGAGTAAGGTAGGAAATTTAGAATATTGGATATTGTTGCTGTTATTGGTCCCATATATAATAGAGGGTTGGACTAATATTTTAATGTTTAATATTAAAAGTTATATTTTAAAGGAATATTTTCATTTGGATTTTCTAAATGTAAAAGGTCAAACAGAAAAATAAAAAAAGTATGTATATGTAGGGGATCATAAAGGGGTTGTCTCACCATGCTGCTTCAGACTCACACTTTCTGGTAACACTGTTTATAGTTTTAAAGCAGTGATTGGCATATCAGTCAATCCCAGCTAAGCCTGTTACAGTGACATGAGTCCAGGAGCTTTGTAAACTGTATTGCACAAGGCTACAGAGCTCTAAAGGGTTAAAGCTTGTCAATAAGTAATGTAAACAAGCTCCTGTCTTTCTTGATAAGGAACCCAGCAGGAAGTGACGTCACCAGCCTCACCACTTCTGGAGCAATGAGAGCAGAGAGAGGTGGCCAGTGGGAAGCTTGTATGCAAAAGCAGAAAATAAGATCTGCTTCTGGCTCTGAAGAGAAGCAAAATCGGAAAGCAATGTATTTGGTAAAAATCTTTTTGGTAACATGCCCACATGTTTAAAGCTAATCGATGAAATGGGAATACCCCTTTAAAGGGTATATCCACAGAGTTTTTTTCTGTGCTGGAATCAACATGAAAACCATGTGGGAACTCCATTCCATTGTTTTTAAATGGAACCCATGCTGTAATTCACACTGTGAACTATAGTGCATTGTAAAGTGCTACGAAATTTGTTGGCGCTATATAAATAAAGATTATTATTATTATAGTGCAGATTTTTTTCCACCCCTGATTTGAAATGTGTTATGGAAAAAAGAAATGACTACTTTGCTGTCAGATTCCATACTGGGTAGCAGGCATCTAAAACTGTGGCTAAATCTCCAGTAGAAATGTTATTCCTTTCATGTGAACATAGCATAACAGGTCAACTATTTTGCACAATTCTTCCATCTTGTAACAACAGTGAACAAGATGGCTTACTACAATTTTTTTCTAATGAAATTACATGCACTACTAGTTGTTGGTTTGATGCCTTTTTCTCCATTAAAGGGGTTTTATCGTTACAAAGATCATGTCTCAGATTATGGGGACAGTAAAAATAAGCACTTTTGTAATTGGGTTGCATTACCTCTGTCACTTGGTTTAGCAGATATGAGCATCTCTGTAAATCTGTCTTCTATTTCTGCTGTTGCTAGTCAGAACGCCCCATGATCGATTCTCGCACCCTAGACACGCCCCCTGCACTCTGATTGGCTGGCTGACATTTCATTCAGCCTGTTGAGATACGCCCCTAGACAGGAAACGTCCCGGCCACACCCCCTGCACTGTGATTGGCTGCCTGCACACTCTGTGTTTACTCCCCTCTGAGCTGTTAAAATCGATAGTGAAACCAAGGTCTGCTGGCTCTATGTACATCTCCCAGCTTTAGGGTCTATGTTCTGGGCAATTACTGCCTGTTTAAAGGGCTTTTGCCAAGAGGTTGATTCACCTCCTCACAGATCCAGTCCTTAAGCTGCTACTTGGAAAAGAAGGTGTTCTGTTCCTCAGATCGAATGCAAGCCCCGCCTCCTTATGACGTCATCACCTGTAGTGTATAACATAAGGATTCAACACTGCTTCTGTATAAGCTGCTTATATAGTGCAGGGTTTAGGTGATTAGCCCTGCATGACAGAGGTTGGGAGTTCAAGCCCCATCAGCAGTTTTTTTTTTTCTTTAAAATTTGTACACATATGTAAAGATATGAAAATATATGTGTAGACATCTATAATTTTATTCATATACACACACAAAGCTCCCCTATATAGTGTCCTATCCTTGCAGTCACACCAAGCACTTCCAACATACGTGATACAATGCATATATTCTGGGGGATGAGACATGATATAGGGGAGCCCTGTATGTGTATATATATCATTATAGAGATTAACATATATATTTTAGGTCTCTCTACATATGTGTAGAATTTAGGGGGGAAAAAAAATATACCCTGTGAGGGACTAGAACTCCAAACCCCTTCGTTGTAAAAGCAATACTCTATCACTGCTCACTGCTCTACCGCTGCACCACCAGCCCAAGTTAGTTACAAGCTGAGCAGGGCCTTCTCTCAAAGCTGATTTGCTTCTCCCCCCATTGTTTTCACTCACATGTCATTGACAGCAAGCAGAGATCTTTACTTGAAGCTGACATTTGTAGTTGAGTAAAGATCTCTGCCTGTTGTCAGTACAATTTGGATGAACACCACTAGAAGTAACAGTTGCTGGCTTTCAGTTGTGTGTAAACTAAGACATATGACAGGTGCTTGCTGGAGTTTGGAGCCTCAAGGCTGCAGACATAAGCAGGCAGGAGGCTACAGAGCTGTTATATCCAGACAACCTTCTGCATCCCCTGCTTTAAACAAAATGATGATGTCACAGTTCTTCAGTGAGGGGAGACACGCCTCCTGGGAGGAGAGACACGCCTGCTGAGAGGAGAGACACGCCTGCTGAGAGGAGAGACACGCCCCTGGATTTCAAACTCAGTCTGAGAAAATTAGCTGAACAGCACGAGCAGCTCAAACGATAACAACCCTTTAACTTCCACAGTAAAAAACATAAGCACTGAAACCAGTAATGGTGATACCACATGTTAAGCCCCACAACCACAGCATGCAGTACTATGACAGGAGCGTAAGAAGACAATTCCTGGAACTGCAACCATAACTGTAAAGCATGTACTTATATTTTTCAGTAGTTTTTTTACTCAGCACTTGTATTACAGCTCTGCGTGTGAACACAGCCCAGGAAAGATTAACCCATTACAGCTTTCATTTTATTAGGTGCTCTTGAAAAGTAAAGCTATATAGTATTTGATTTCTGTGAGCAACAAACACAGTTTTCAAAATTCGGCCTCACTAATTTAGTGAGCAACTTCTAAGCTGATACAGAAGTTGTTCATTGATTATCATGAAATGAAAAAGTCTAATGTATAAAGTGCCACAAAATAGTAGAGATTGGGAAAAATACAATATAATTGGCTGCTATTGTTGAAGAAAGTTGCATCTGGCCACTCATCTACCTGTCAGTGGCCATCACAGGGGGAATGTAGCATTATACAATGACCATTAAGTTGAATGCAATAAAAACAGTTGAGTCACATTATTATGACCCCCAACCAAAATCCAGAATAAATGTTGTCTGTGGCACGGACAGCAGCTAGACGGGTTGGGATAAGGTCCTGATAGGTCACAAGTATCTGGAACCATACTGTCTGCAGTACATCCTACAGTTGCTGGAGGGGAATGTGGAGGAGGATCAACAGAGTGAACATAACAATCCAAGTGGTCATGTATGGTTGTACGTGACCTGCAGGAATGGTTTCGTACCCAAGTCGGTTGAGAGTGCCTTCCACATGGATGATAGGCCCAGAGAATGCCACAAAAACATTCTACAGATTATAATGCTACTAGCACTAACTTGTGTTCTTCCAGCAATGGCTTAATGGTGTTTATTCTCTAATGTTCTTGTCTGACATACAAATGTCCATGTGTTCAATGAAGCAGAAAATATGACTTATTGGAGAAGGTACTTCTTTGCCAATCCCTGAAGATCCAATTCTGATACTGCCATGACATTAAAAGCCATTTCTGCTGATGGAACATTGTTAGCATAAATGCAGTGACCATCTTTGGAGCCAGATACACAGTAGGGTTCACCGAACTCTTAGTCTATGTTCACACGAGTTAAACTGGGGCGCAGTTCGCCGCGCAATGCGCTCAAATACGAGCGAAATATGCCCCAGTCATTACGGTAATCCACAGTTCTCATAGAGAACTATAGATTACGCTTCCTCTCCCTGCTCGTACAATACGATGTGCGGGGAGATAAGTGTCATGTCAATTACTGGCGGCGAATACGTACGAGCAATGAATGTCTATGGGGCCGGCGGGCTGCCGGCCCTCCCGCCCCGCAGGAGTACACGCCGATAGGTGCAAGCTCCCGAAGTCCCGGCGTAATTGTGGGGCATACTACCGCCCCTCAAGTATGCCGTGTGAACTTGGCCTTATTGTAAACACACGTCTGGTAGTGCCCTGGTTCATTTTGTCATTGAGCGGCAGGTGATGACCCACAGTTTCCATGTTGCTTATTCACAATTATGCCATTTGTCCACTCACAATACCCTTTCGCTCTAGTTGCAAACAAACAGTTCACAAACTGCAGAGAAATACCACCACCATTGGTCTGAATGCCAATAACCATCCTTTTTGCAACTCTGATGAATCGCCCATTTACCCATGACAACAACAAGGGATATAAGTACAGACAGCCTATTACACACCTTATATACCCACCAAGCCAGCTCACAATATGTGACTTCCTTCCTAAGCCACACGTTGCCAATGTACAAAGTGGTCATAATAGTGTGGCTCAACTGTGTATGCAATAACTTTGAAAATACCACCGTTCCCATCAGGAAAGTCCAGCAGTATTCCCTGGTCTCTGTTTACGTCCTTTTCTTTAGTTGGCCCATGACTACTTTAGTCACTCAGTGACTAAATTCTCTTTACAGCACCATGCACGCGCCATTCACTCATCTTTTGCACCACCATTCCAGAACTGAAGACACTGATTGGCCAACTGCAGAGGAAGAAAACAGAGACCATGGAACACTATCAACAGTTTAAACACCACAACATGATACACAGTGAGTACAAAAAGCGAGTATATTTTTCTTTTTTAAGCTTAATTTAAAGTATGACAACCCCTGTAAGGTTTTCCACTGTTTGTTAAAGGGATCTTCGCACAAGGTAAAATCCCCTGCACTGATGGCTTGCAGCTGGCTGCAAGCCAACTATGCATGTAATTGAGGAGGATGCTGCTTGCGGTCCTTTTCTCCATTCACTTCTATGGGAGCTTCCAAATACAGCCAAGTGTGTGCGCTCGGCTATATTTGGGAGCTGTCATAAAAGTGAATGGGAGGCCAGGTCCGGGAATTTTACACCTTCGTCATAGCGTAAGAGACCCATCCCTTTAAGCAGACCAAATACTTTCAGGTAGTTGTTTGGCAACAGCTGTCAAGCAGTAGAAGGAGGGTCCAGAACCCTATGTTTTATTTAGGAATTTGGTGATGGAAAAGGGGACTGAAAAAGTGAGCACCAAGGAAAATTGTGTTCCCCTGCTAAAGTTCTAATTCTTTCGTTTGCATTACATTTCACACCTAGCTATATGTAAAATAAACAGGAAAACACCATTTCCTGTGCTCATTTACCTCCTCTTCTTTTTATCCTGTGTGCTGTCTTACAAAATTATCTTTACTGACACTTTAAAAATGAAATTTATATAAATAATGTATAGCACAGCAAAAGCACACACACACACAGAATTGCGTATCTGAAGAAACCTAAATGTAAAATAATTTGATGAATGGTTTTTGTACATGTATGTGTATTTATACATTTAAAATTTATATATACACACCCATGTACAAGCATTCATCAAAAACTTATATTACGTTGTCTTACATTTTAGATTTCTGCAGTGTATCAGTACGCAAAACTGTGTTTTCTGTGCTAAAATGTAAGGATTAAAGGCTTCATAACGCCACCGTGTTGTATACGTGTGTTTTATTAATTAAATATATATATATACTACATGACTAAGATTATATAAATTATATATACTTTTTACATTTAATTCTGCATCTTGATACCAATGGCAGAAATCTAATAAGGTTAAACACAACTTAAATTAGTTACTTATAAGCTATATATTTCAGTGTACCCTGTATATTAAATAGCGGCAGTAATTTCTATCGGTCTGATCTTTCATGTATACAATACCGTATTCACATACTACATCAAGCTAAGTAACTTAAACTATACATTGTTTAAAAGGGGGTTTCTCTCAATTTCACACTGTATGTAGACTGCTAGTCTTTGCAGAGAGGTGAATACATATGTAAAAGAGGTGACATCTGCATGTTTATTCACTATTGACATGAAGAGCATGATTAAACCTTAACCCGTTTCTAGGCATTAGGATTACCAAAAATTATCAATTTGCCAAATGCAAACAATGGCAGTGAGATAATATACTAAGGATTCTATTATTACTTTCTGCAAACAAAAGTTTACTTACACTATGCCCTAAGGGCTGTATGACTGGTCAACATTTTGAGTATATCCTTTCCAAAAGCTTTCAGAATGTGGTAGGGTTTGGCCCATCTCCTGACATACACACAACACACATGGTGTGCCTATCATATGTGTAGACATGTTCTAGAGAACCATTGCAGCACAGTTTAAAATCTGGCAGTACGGGCATGGAGGTTCAGATGCACAGAAGTGTAATCTCAATCATCACTGAGCGAGTACAGGGTAGGATGTCAGATGGGGAGGAAGTATTGCGTGCGACTGTGTTCAAAGGTATGATGTCAGTGTTAGTTATGTTCATAAGTACTAATGGGTCAACAGTGCAATGCTATGAACAGTTTGAGAGCATCAGTATGCGGTGATAAGAAAGATGAGCTAGCTGCATATAGGACATGATTGGAAGAGAAGTATGCAAAGGACTGATTGCAGATTAAAGTATCAAGTGAAAAAAGAGCAACATTGAGCGGAGCAACCCTTGAAAAAGGGAAATTGGATGAATATTTTTGTGAAAAACGCTGTATGTATATGTAAATACACAGTATTTAGTATTTATATATACACACATACAAGCACTCATCAAAAACTTAAACTAAATTGTTTAAAATTTTTAATTTCTGCAGTGTATTAGATATATACAGTTGAAACCAGAAGTTTGAATACACTATGTAAAAAGACACATATCCATGTTTTTCTCACTATCTGACATGAAAGCAGAATAAACCCTTACCCTTTAGGTCAATTAGGATACCAAAAATTATTATATTTGCCAAATCCAGAATAAGAGCGAGAGATAATTTATAAGGCATTATTATTACTTTCTGCAAAGTCAAAAGTTTACATACACTCATTGCCCTAAGGGCTGTATGACTTGGGTCAAACATTTTGGATATCCTTTCAAAAGCTTCTCACAATAGTTGGTAGGAGTTTTGGCCCTTTCCCCTCCGACTACACACACAACACACACACACCACACACACAACGCGGATTGTGCGTATCATATGGGGAACATGTTCTAAGAAACCGATGCGCCTTTTAAAATTTGGGGAGACGGCGGGGAGGTTCAATGACAAAATGTGTAATCTCTATATCACTGAGCGGAGATACAAGGGGATGGTAAAAAAGGATGAGGGAGGATATGTTTGGGCGTGCAGCGTGTGGGAGCTTTATGGGTGACAGTGATTAGGTTATGTTGTATTCTGTACTAAATGGGCAATCAGTGCAATGAATGACACAGGGTAGAGGCATCAGTATAGCGGTTGATAAGAAAGATGAGCCTGGCTGCATTCAGGACAGATTGGAGAGAGGAGAGTATGCAGAGAGGAAGACTGATAAGCAGGGAATTAAAGTAGTCAAGATGAGAAAGAATAGGAGCAACAATAAGAGTCGGTAGTTTCAACGGTGAGAAAAGGATGGATTCTGGAGATATTCTTGAGGTGCAGGTGACAAGAGCGGACAGGTTTTGGATATAGGGAGTGAAGAACAGATCAGAGTCTAGTATAACCCCCAGACAGCAGGCCTGCTGCCTAGGAGTAACGATAGTACCACACACTGAAACAGAAATAGCAGGGTGGGGTTCGTTAGTAGAAGGTGGGATGACTAGAAGTTCTATTTTAGTTTTCATGGGACAACACTGAAGATATGACACTTTAATACAACGTAAAGTAGTCAGTGTAGAGCTTGTATAACAGTGTAAATATGGTGTGCCCTCGAAACTCAACACACAGCCATCAATGTCTAAACCGCTTGGAGCAAAAGTGAGTACAACACTGTGCCATGTGGCTTGTTAGTGTTACAAGGTTTTGTTTGTGAATGGTGAGCAAATGTGTTATTTGGTGTTATTGCTCTCATACTGGTCACTGAAAGTTCAACATGGCATCTCATGGTAAAGAACTGTTTAAGGATCTCAAAAAAGAAAAGACTTGTTGCTGTACATAAAGATGGCCTAGGCTATAAGAAGATTGCCAACATCCTGAAACTGAGCTGCAGCACGGTGGCCAAGACCATACAGTGATTTAACAAGACAAGTTCTACTCAGAACAGGCCTTACTACGTTCGACCAAAGAATTATGCTCACTGTCATATCCAGAGATTGTCTTTTCAAAATAAACATATGAGTGCTGCCAGCATTGCTGTAGAGTTTAAAGAAGTGGGGGGTCAGCCTGTCAGTGCTCATACCATATGCTGCACACTGTATCAAATTGGTCTGCATGGCTGTCATCACAGAAGGTAATGCACAAGAAAGGCCACAAACAGTTTGCTGAAGACAAGCAGACTAAGGACATGGATTACAGGAACCTGATGAGACCAAGATAAACTTATTTGGTTCAGATGGTGTCAAGTGTGTGTGGCGGCAACTAGGTGAAGAGTACAAATACAAGTGTGTCTTGCCTAAATTCAAGCATATTGGTGCGAGTGTCATGGTTTGGGACTGAATGAGTGCAAACGGAAGGTAGAGGAGTGCAAGGTCTCTAACATCCACCAGCTCCGTGATGTCATCATGGAGGAGTGGAAGAGAATTCCAGTGGAAACCTGTGAAGCTCTAGTGAACTCCATGCCCAGGAAAGTTAAGGCAGTGCTGGAAAATAATGGTGGCCACACAAAATATTGACAATCTGGGCACAATTTGTCCATTTTAGGGGTGTACTCATTTTTGTTACCAGCGGTTTAGACATTGATGGCTGTGTGTTGAGCTATTTATATACACACACAACACACACACAAACACACAAACACACACACACGACAATAACATACAACACAGTGCAATTATGAAGTCTTCAGCCTTTAATTCTTACAATTTAGCATCTGTTATATTTTAATAAACAACCAGTAGTAGTCAGACACTGGAATATACCGATCTTGCAAACACCAAGCTATATATAACAATAAAGAAAGTCATATCACTAGCATAAGGCTCCAATCACACAACATTCTGGTATACCGAGACAGAGCCTTTGGAGATTATAGAGCTCTACTTCATGTTTGCATGCACTTTATGTGCCAGAAACAACAAAGTGGCCTGAAATGTAATGTGAAGAGAGCCTGAGCATAAACTAGTGTTAGTGCTGTACTTTTACAGTGCTTTACAAGGAAGTTATTCAACCCCTTCCTGATAGTCAATCATAATAATATGGCTCTTCATTTTTTTTCTCATCGCTGTCCAAGGAGATATGGGGGCTTTTGTTTTGAACTTTTTAGTGCTGCCATTGATTGTACCATAAAACATAGTTGGAAATGTGTGGGGTGAAAGGTGTTAAAAACGCACAATAGCCACATTTTTTTTTTTTTCGGGGGGGGGGGGGGAGGGTGTTAATTGTCACAGTCACAGCTTAGCATTAATTTTTTACTGCCCTGGAAAACTGAAAGCTGAGATCTGATTGGTTGCTATGGGACAGTCTTATGCTACGTCTACATGCCAAGGACAAAATACTGGTCGGATTCTAATCAGAATCCGGATTGTCTACTGAGGTCTATGGGGATGATTTACAGTCAGTGTTTTGCGAATTCTAAATACTGAACCCACTTAATAATCCGTCAGAAAATCACTGTCATGTAGACGTAGATTTAAGCTTAGACATTTTTTATAAATGATGCCTGATTTTGGCAATACCAAATATGTAGGGTTTGCGTTATGTTTTTGTACTTTAAAAAAAAATGCAAACGTTTTCCATTTCTTAAATTTGCAGTGCAGCGCAACCTTCTGCAACCAATAACTATTTTGTTCTTTCACCAATAGACCTGAGTGAGGGTGCATTTTTTGCAGGCTGAAGTGTAGTTTTTATTGGTATCATTTTAGGATACATGCAGCTTTTTGATCAATTTTTAATTAAAATTGTAGGCGACGTGAAATGACCAAATAAACCCGCAATTTTGGTATTTGGAATTATTTTCATTCTATGGTGTCCAGTGGACAGGATAATGATGTCATATGTCAATACATGCGGCAATGCCAATTATGTGTAACTTTTTTAATTATTTTTTTGTAAAATGGCAATAGGGGAGTAATTTGATTTTTGAATGTTTTTATTAATTCTTATATATTTTAAACCTTTTTTTTTTTACTTGAACTTCAAGTCCCCTTAGGGTACTTGACCAATAGGGAGCTTCATCATTGTACAGATAATGCAAGAGGGTGTGCCAACATAGCAGTTCCTATGATTTCCTGCCTGGGGCAAATAGTAATAGAAGATAATACATGGCTATGGAAGCCTTCTTTAAGCTTACAGCTGCCATGGAAACCAATTGGCAGCAAACCATTGGCAGTTCTCTTTAATTTAGACGCCATAGTGTAAACAGCAGGAAAGAGAGCCGGCTTCCTTCTCTGCTGTTATTGGCGGGTGTCAGCTGCAATTAGCAGCTAACATCAGCCTCCTATATGGTAAAATTACTCAGCAAGCCTGCTACATAGGACCTTACTGATACAAAGATGTAGCAGTAAGGCCTGTTTTAGTAAGGGGTTAAACATACACTAATAAGAATACAGAAACATATACAGTGATACACACAGAAGCTACATAATAATTCCAATTTCTACTTCGACAAAAATGATTAATGATTCTAAGCTCTGTCCACCTGGCAAGGACAAAATACTGTTCGGATTCTAATTAGAATCCGACCAGTATTTTACACTAGGTTTTAGTTTTTTGGAGCGTTTTTTGGCCAGGTTTTTTGCCCAGTTTTCGGATTTGGCCATCCCATTATACATAGTACAGTACATTTTGCACCAAAAATCTGGCGGAAGAATGTACATGTTCCAAGTTTTTTGAAAAATGTCCAACCATTAGAAATCCGAGGTATGTAGACTACAGCTTGGATTTTCTATTGAGCTCTATGGGGATGGTTTACAGTAATTTTTTAGCATTTTCAAAACCTCCAAACCATACAAAAAACCAACTATCACTCCTTGTCGTGCAGATGGACCCTTAGGAAAAGTTGGTCGTATTTGCTATGCAAAATATCCGCAGGGTAATCTGCAAGACAAATCTGAACCTCATTGTGGATTATGCAAAAAGCAAAAGAAAAATAACTAACCAATGTTTTAAAATTTCCTGGTTTATGACTACAGAAAAATCTGTAACAAATTTGAAAAAAATATGCTACAAAAATTGACATGATGTGGACTTAAAAATATTTATTTCCATGTAGAAAATTTCCACAACATATGAATGAGAATTGTTAAAAATTATCCACTTGTTTGCTGCTGTATTCAGCTGCGGATTACTGCAGCCAAAATTCACAGTAAAAATCCATGACAAAAACTGCATTACTGATATTTAAAAAACCATAGCATGTGAATAAGGTTTGTATAATGCATGCTACTCTTCTGCTATATTCTGCAAAAAAATCCACATGGAAACAGCATTTTTGCCATGTTTGCATTCACTTTTAAGGTAAATTCACACAGAATGAAAACAATGTGGATTTTTCTGATGGATTTACTCTGAAAAAACCTAAGGCAGAACATAACCAGGCAAATGGATAAGATTTTAATAAATCTTATCCACACGCTATGAAAATTTTCCACACAGAAATTGACTAACGGTTTTGATTTTTAAATCATAAAATAATATTAATAAAATCTTCATGGAATGTATTCAGCAGCAAAATCTGCAATTGTGAAGTTTTAAACTGCTGATTTTTTTTCTTTTTGCATAATCTGCATCATGTACCTAGATTATTACAAACCCATTCAGATGTACAGAACAGTCTCCAACAAATCTGCCGTGTTAAACCAAATTGATTTTGAGTACTATCATCAATGTAAACCATGGAACCATATTAAGCGATTAAGAAGTAAGTAGTTATTAAGTAGTGCATACATGAATTTAGAGAGTAGCTACTAACGCCTTATCTCCCAGGGTTTTACAACACCTTGTTCTATCTTGCCTGTAATATCACGTAACTGAAGGCACAAGAATAGGCTCTTATTCACACTTTTGAAGCACATACAGTTTTCCAATTTCTTCTATATAACTGTATAAAAGGAGGTAATTTAAAAGAAAATATAAGGGCTTATGGAACAGTACAAAATGACACTTTGTTTGCAGTGAAACAGATCCATTCTCATAGATTCATCTTAGTACATGTGGCCAAATCCCTGTCTGATTTCAATCTGTTTTAGATGTTGCCACAATAAATTATCTAATTCCAATGTTATTCTACATGTGAACAACAGAAATCCTATTAAGGTTACATTCACATAATCATCAAAGGCTCCATTGGCAGTCTCTGCGACTTTAATAAAAGAATAAGGCTGCATGCAGCGTTACTTTTCCTTTTAAAATGTAAACTACAGATCCCAATGTAAGTCAGTGCGGTCTACTGGGCACTCATGGTATCCACCATACAAAGGAACTGACAGTGTATCAAGTAAAGTGTTTAAAAATGTTGTGCCTCATTTGCAGAAAAATGTGCGACTTCTTGGAATTATTGCACCGCTTTCACCAATTTTATTGGAAGTAGGTGAGAATTGACTGAAGGATGTGTGTGCTCCCCACACTACACATTTACTATGATTTAGCCCTGAGATTTTGCAAAAATTGGAGCCAAAATCTAAGTAGTGCAGGTCATAGCTGATAAAGATTTCAGTTTCTGGCGCACGAACCGCCTTACAGATGCACCAAATGTATTAAGAGGCCTTCACCACTTAATACTTTTGCTGACTATTTCTCATAGAAAATATCTGTCTCTAGTACGTTCCCCCCAAGTCTATTGCTACAAGTCGCATTAGTAAAAAGTTACTACTACTTATTCAGCTTTTATCTTTTCCATAGTTGTACATGCCACAGCGCCTTGGAAACCTTATGTTTGTTGTGACTCTGGGAAATATTTATTGCTAGTATTGGATTTCCAGTCCAATAAAAATGACTTTACAGATGCACCAAATTGATGGAATGGATTTGGTGCACGTGGCATAATATATCGGCATTCTCAGACATATATTTTACACAAATAAATTTTATACTACAATCCTTTCCCTTTTATTGCGCATTTTAAAACTACCAAAGTAGGCGTAAAACTTCATTAAACTTGAACTTTTTGGTGCATTTGTGCCTGAGCTCTACCCTGTTGCTGCTTACTTTACAATACATTCACTCATTCCACTCTAGACATCCTGAAATAAGTTCTTGTGTTTTCATTTTTCAACACGGCACCAAATTACTAACAACTATCATAGCGCAGTTCTACCATAATAGTTTTAAAACATCACTTTAACACTTAATAATGTCTAATGAAAATAAAATATATACCTGTATTTTAAACCACAGATGCCTGTATACTTTATAAACGCATAAAATACAGAATGTTATGAATTCCATGTTAGATTTAGGTTAGGATTTGTGTTCGTATTTTTGGCAATCAAATCAAGGTGCTTCAGTGATAGATATTGAATCTAAAATCCAATGGGCGCCACGCTCTCTGACACATACTACTTACCATCCTTAGCATACCAATGTTAACAAATTAAAATAAACCGTAATAAACAAAAAGCAACCAGAGAAGGAGAAACGTTCATGTTAAAATCAACACTTCAATACATGGTTTTCAGATTGTATGGTGTTAGATTATTACAATTTGTAGTCAGTCATATTTTATATTCAAAAAATGTATGAGCATAAAATGAAAAGACAAATTTTGCAAAAAAAAAAGAAAAACTACAAAAATCTGAGGTTGTTATTCTTAGTGCTAAGAAATATTTCAAAACTAAACTGTAACCTCCAGTGACCCACTCCTTGACTACCAACTGCAAACTTCGAGAACATGACTTGATCCATCTTGATATAATGATCTGATAGTTAAAGCACTCTTTTTGCTAGAAAGACTCCATGCCGGTGTCACAAAGATGACTCCTAACTTCCCAACTACTGTTGATGTAAGAACTAACCCAATACATCCAATAAATATGCATAAATATGGCAATGATGTACACCATCAGCACATTTGTTTCTGCAGTTCATTTCACTCCACTTTCTTATCTGTCCCGTGTCGTTACACAACTTCCTTAAACCACCCTGTGCGTTTTGTTTCCTATTTCTTCTTTTGTACTTATATTATTTTGTTGTCGTTTGCATACAGTATATAACTTTCCTTGGCAGTATACAATGTACAGATATTATAATTTGAATACGTAGGGTTAGGAATTGTGGTCACCTGTTTATTCACATACTATATGTTGAACAGTAGTGATTAGTATTACACATATAGTATTAAGTAGGTGTAGTATAGGTGCTATCCTGGTGGATAGGACTGTATGTAGATATATGTATGTAAATGTCTATTGTAATTATAGTCATTGGAATACTATCATTGGAATTGGCATTACCCCCTCGCGATGTGAAATCGCCTAACCAGGCAGAATCTTTTTTTTTTTTTACGTTGTTAAGAAGTTAGTGATCCCCTTATAACAACAAGTGATACTTGACAGATAGATAACTTTGGCTACATCAGATTACAGTTATGTTTCACTAAACTAACTGCAAGTACAAAACATTGTAATATAATCATTTTTTATCAGAAAAACAAATGCAAAACAAAATGACAACACAACCTTAAAACTCGTCTCGTTATTTGACTCCACACAGAAAGTTCTTTCACGTGAATTCATCAAATTAAATTCAGAATTCCATGTCTAAATACAAACTTGTAACATACCACCCCATCCATCTACAATGTGTGCTCGGAATATAATTTGCTGATTGTTTTGTCAGCATGTAAAATACAATGTGCATACGAAATGTATCAAATAATCAGTTTAAGATTAATTGACCTAATTATGCGTATAAGCAAATGACATGCTGAGTGGTCTGTTTACAGCAGAACATTACAAATCATCTATGTGATAATGAATGCTTCATTCAAGATTGATCTTATTGTATTTGTGAAATGTTAGTATTTGTGTGTACACTGCGCAATTCCTAAATGAATGCACGGAAAAAGCCACTGACAGATAAAGTTAGAAATGGAATGGAGGATGGATACGTTCTCTGTGTGTAGTACACACACGTTAACAAATGTGAATAGTACTGTTAAAACGTTTTCTGTGTATTTGAACACACATTATAAATATATATATATATATATATATATATATACATATATATATATATATACATATATATATATATATATATATAAAGAGAGAGATAAATACTAAATGTATGGCGTTCATAAAAGTATGGAGATAACTATAATGCACATCGATTTACTTACAGTATAGGTGTGTGTGTATATATATATACACACACATACTAGATGCACAAAGTTTTAAAAGTCGGCAGTGATGGAGGATAGGTGCTTTCTCTGTACACTGTACACACATGATGTATAGCTTTTGATGTAACAAACAAAGGGAAA
>JAODAL010024032.1:0-61420 GCA_025379985.1 Phyllomedusa bahiana | reverse complement strand
AAAAAATGGGGGGGCCCCCCTTCTTCATATTTTTTTTTACTTTACATTGTGGCATTCAACCTTTATGCGTCAGGGATACTACAAGATGGTATAGCAAGCTGTATAGCTGCATTTCTCATTGGTGCTTATCCTTCTGTACATTCTATTCTGCTCGTGATTGGGAACCAGAAGCTCAAGCATGCCTTTGTGATGATTCTACAGAAAACAAACTGCTACCAAAAACAAGTGATTCAGACAATTAGTGATTAAGTGTATATTTACACGGAACATTTTGGTTACATTGTAGTGAATGGAACTTTACAAATTTCCATGCACACAATGTGGACAAAAGCATGGATTGGGGACATCTACAAGCATGCCCTTATTCTTCTTGGTTTTTGATTTAGTTAACTTTTATCAATATGGGATTTACTATTTAGTGATTGTATATTCCATGTATATATGAAAGTGTAACAAGTACTGTACTTGGTCAATACAATAAAATGTGCCCAATCTTGTAGCAGAGATCTAAGGCTATGTTCACTGATTTGGACACTAATTCTGATGTGAATCCATGTGTAAATCAGCATCCAAGTCTGGCTGCAATCCATAAATTATTTCTTTAAATGGGAAATCAGCACGTCAGTGCAAACAATGTTGAAACAAAATCAGCACCGCAGAAAAAAAGCAGTGCATTTCAGTGCTGAATCCTTACATAGTAGTTCAAGGCTGAAATCCATCTCTACATTAAGCATCAAATCCACGTAAACAATTGTAAATTGGCATCTAAAATCTGCGCTGAATCATTGTTTAATTTTGGACGTGGATTCCAAACTAATTCAGTGTTGGAATTTTCAGCATCTAAATCAGCTGTGTGAACATACCCTAAAGCTATGTCTACACAGCTGAAGTTAAAATACTGTCCAAAATCCGGCAGTATGTTAACTTTGCCACAGCACGGTGTTTGCTGCAGATTTACACTAAAAACGGCAGTTCGTTTTTGGATGTGCAGTCGGACCCATGCATTGAATGTATGGGAATCCAAAAGCAATCCGAGCGGAAGATTTGACAGGTTTTAAACTCGTCCAGAATCCGGCGGATTTCAAAACTGACCATAAAAAATCTGTGCTGTGTAGACTACAGCACAAAGATTTGCTATTGCTGTTTACTGGGCACTGGTTACGGTTGGATTTTCAGCGCATTCAGTATTTAGAATCCGACGAAAATCCGATCGTAACCTGAAAATCCAACCAGACATAACCTAAGGGTCAAGTGTTTTTTTGTTTTTTTTTAACAGCTATGCCTTGCTACTGTCATAAATATTTTGCAAAGACAATTTTTATTTTAACCGGAAATGGGCATGTAATGACAAGATGCTGCACTGGCGCCAAGGGCATTATACACCTATTGCCGTTCTGTATATCTGCTACATACATAATTCCATTTGCTTTGTTGTTATCCAGCAGACAAAACACAACTATTATGTTCTATGTGTATATTCTCACAAATCGCCACTTGCCTTGGATTTTCACCTTATGACACAGCACTATACTGCCCCAATTCAAATAACAGCATTACATTTGCCTTTATAGTGACCTGAAATCAATTGGTTCTATTCAAAATTTTTTTGTATTGATATTAAACCTGACCAAGTTAATGTAACCACAGAAAAAACACAGTATTTTGTATTGGTCACGAAATCAATAATGGAAACCTGTTAGTGAGGATAAGCAAATATTCCCAAAAAACTATTTCTTAAATTTGGTTTTTAAAGAATATGAAATGTCAGTAAAATAACAAGCACAGATGTCCGTCTGCTACCTAATTCTATGTTAGGGACCTGGGATTTTGGAGGAGGGCTGTTAGAAGTGGGGTAACATAGGACCCTTTCCCAGGGGTAGGGAGCCCCAAGGCAAAATCTCTAACAGCACACCCCATTTTCTACCAGTCATAAAAATAGTGAATCTATTTTTTGGCAACGAGAAAATTTAATCCTCTAGGGACAGGACACAAGTCCACTTCCTTTCTGCACACTTAGGGCCCGTATAAAAACTGTCAGATCTAAAATTCACTTTGTTGCGATAGAACCAAAACAGAGGCCCCTCTCATTTTTCCCGAGCCCCATATGAAATAAAAAGGGGGGCTTGGGTTGGTTGTTATGGGCAACAAAGTTTTTTAGACCTAGACAGTTTTCTACTGTGCCCTTTTTCTTGTTCACACGGGGTAATTGCGGGCGAAATTACCCCGCAATTCGCCTGTGGACGGGGGCGGGGCGGGAGTGTGGAGTAAGCAGGGGGCCGGCACTTCGCCGGCCCATAGCTATCACTGCGCGGCGGTATACCCGCAAAAGGTGACAGTAATTATCTCCCCCACGGGGGCTTCGCCGGGCGGGGAAGGGGGGAACGTTATCCTATTCTTATGGAATGTGAATTACCGTAAAATTTAATGGGCCCCTTTTCGGCCCCTAATTGGCGCACTTCGCGCGTAATTACGGACGAAATACGGCCATTATAAGCCGTGGGGGAACATGCCTTTAGAGTCACTTTTTGAATTCATTCATAGGTCCCATTTGTGATATTGTCAGTAATATCAGACGGCCCCCTTAAAACTTAGTAAGAGGCTTCAGACAGCTGGGCCATCGGGGCTGTTTTTCACCATTATCTTTAAAAGAATTGTCCATGAAACCCCCTTTTGATTGCTAAAACAGGTAATATTTTTCAGCTTACATGTTTTATAATATATTAAGTACAGGACTTTGTTTATTGAATTTTTATTATTATTTTTATATACTGAATTTTTATGTGTGCTGTATGTTATATGTACATGATTTCAATTTCGTGCTGCAAAAAAGATTGCATTGATCTGTAGAAAATTAGAAATAAAGGAGTGTGTCCCAGTTTCTGTCTTTGTTCTACTTTTTATGCTTAATGAAAATGTTATATTTATAATTCTACTGTAAAGTAAAATTTATTTTTTAACCTATTTCAGATGAATGACCAGGGACGTTGCTAGGGTCCTGAAACATCCAGGGCCTGGTCCATATGTGTTACGTTTTCCTCAGTAGGGCTGGGTTCACACAGCTTTATTCATGTCATACCTTGAACTGCGGCATGTATTTTTTCATAAAAAAGTATATTTTTGTTGTCACTTATTTTCTGCGTTTCCATGATCCCCGATCACCCCAAAGTACACTGAAAAAGAAAATCAGCGCTGACAAAATTGCCTTTTGCAAAACTACTCATATATGTACAACATACTTGCCAACACTCCCGGTTTTGGCGGGCCCCCCGCAAGGGGGGGCCGTGTCCCACCCGGCACTTGGATGGCTTAACCTCCCGCATCTGAAGAGATGCCGGAGTTTATCTGTGAAAAGAGGCATGGGGCGCGTCTTTGACGTTCCCAAAAGCCTGTCCTTCCCGCTGCGGCAATCTTCTTTTTAAAAGGGAAACGCAGAGCACTCGGGAAGGGGGGGGCCTTGCGGGAGCCACGAAGCCCCGCCCCCTTCCCCGAGCATTTGTGAAAAATGGATGCCGCGGGACAGTGAGTGCAGGGATGGCTGGGGTTGGGGGGGGGGGGGTTCCCTTATTTTGCTGTGATGTTGGAGGGGGGGGTGTTTTTTCAGGGGGGGGAAGGGGGGGTTGGGGCTTTGGGTGAGGGGGGGGGTGTGAAGTAATTATATTATTTTTTTGTTATTAGCTATAGGGGCATGCTGGTTAATGGGGGCATCAACCTGGATAAAGGGGGCATCTACCGGTAATGGGGGCACTGCTGGTAAGGGGGGGCTCTCCCTGGCTAAGGGGCATCTTCGGGAAATGGGGGGATCTCCCGGCTCATGGGGCATTCCCGGGCTAAAGGGGGATCTACCTGAAAAATGGGGATTTTACCCTTGGGGTTTTAAGGGGGGTCACTGCTAAGGGGGGGCATCACCGGGCAAAAAGGGACATCTATCTGCAAAAAGAGGGCACTACCTGGCGATTGGGGGAACAACCTGGCGTAAGGAGCATCTCCTGGCATTGGGGGCACTCCCGGTTTTGGGGGGAAACTACCTGGCATTGGGGAACTCCCGGGCAAATTTAAGGCACTCCCCGGCAAAGGGAGGCATTCCGGTATTGGGGGAACTATTGGCTGTAAGGGGCACTCCCGGGTATTGGGGGGCACTGGTGTAAGGGGAAATACCTGGCAAATTAAGGCATACCTGGCTAATGGAGGCATTTACCCCCGGGGTATTGGGGGAAATACTTGCGAAGGGGTTTTTTCCCTGGGTATTGGGGGGGACACTTGGGCTTAAGGGGCTTTCGGTTTGGGGGGGACTAGGGGCTTTGGGGAAACTGAATTTAAAAAAAAAGGGGGGAAAGGGAAAAAAAAAGGGAAAACGGGCAAATGGAAAAAAATAAAAAAAAAAAAAAAAAAAAAAAAAACAAAAAAAGGAAAAAAAAAAAAAAAAATTTTAAAAAAAAAAAATAAAAAAAAAAAAAAAAAACCCAAAAAAAAAAAAAAAAAAAAAAAAAATCAAAAAAAAAAAAAGGGGGCTTTAAACCTGGTTACGGGGTTACTACCGGGCTACGGGTTAAAATTGGGCACCGAATCCTACCTATTGCGGCACTTTTGGCATATCCCCCCAGCTTTGGAGCTGAATGACCATCCAACAGTCCAGGGAAGGGGGTGCCCAAAAAACCCTAATTTAGCTTTTTTCAAGCATTACCAGGTGGAGGGGGGTTGGGTTTTCCAAAGGGGGGCGTGGCTCACATGCAAGGGGGGTGGGACATTGCAATTTTTTTGTGCAGCACGTAAGCCGCCCCCATTAAAATCTCCTGTTTTTTTTATTTCAAAATTTTGGCATTATGATTACAATAGGTAATCCCTTCTAAATAATAGTCACCAAATAATACACCCTACATGGAGAGATTTCCAATAAATTTTAAAACCCATACGGGGGTAAACACGGGGTAGCAGGGGGTAGCATTGCTCCGGGGGCCCGTGCACTTAGGGAGGCCCCCCCCGGGGCGCTGCTACGGTCCATTCCCCCCCGGTAATGCGCCCCGGGGCCCAGGGGGAACTTAACAGTTCCTGCAGCGGGGGGGAGCTGCGGGCCCCGGGATGCGCCTTAAACGCCCGGCCCTCCGGTCCCGAGCGTTCAGGGGGCCGCTTCCATGACAGAAGGAGGCCCCGACGCCCCGCTCTGCACTTCCCTCCCGGCGCTCTGTGGCCCCACGGGGGGCGGCGTGGTGAGTCACACACCCGCAACCTGGCTGAGCCAGAGGCTGGGGGAAGTAGCGGGCCCGGGAAAGAGGGGCATGGGGGCGGGACCGGGTAAGTAAACTTTTTATTATTTTACCTGCCCCAACCCATACATGCCAACTCTCCCTTTTTTGGCGGGGGGGGTCCCGCTTTTTTGGGGTCCCCCCCCCCCCTTTCCCGGGGGAAGTTGGCTTTTTTCCCGCCCCCACAGGGGGGGGGGGGCCTTTAAATGGCCCCGGCCTGGGTTGGCGTTTACCCCCGGCGCCGCCGGGTTTTCCTTTCCCAAACGGGGGGTGAAGCGGGCGCGGGGCCCCGCTCACCCCCCCGGGAAAGTCCGGCTGACAGGGTGGAGGCAGGGGGTTCGCCCCCCTCCTCCCTCCCCCCCCTGTAGGGTCCGGGCCGGGTCCGCGGTACCCCAACAAAATGCCCGCGTCCGGGGAAGTAAACCCCGCGGCTGAAACCCCACTTCCCCTGTGACGTGAGGAGATCGGGCAGGGGGCCGTTGCCGGGAGCCTGGTCAGTAAGGGATTTTATTTTTTTATTTTTATTATTTTTAAAGGGGGTTTTCCACGGTCGGGCCTACAAGGGGGGGGCCCTACCTGGTAAAAAGGGGGGGGCCCTACCGGCAAAAATGGGGGGGTCCCCCTGGCAAAAAAGGGGGGGGAAATTTCCGGCAACAAGGGGGCACTACCCTGGCTAAAAGGGGGGGCACTCCCCCGGGGGCAAACAATGGGGTTTCACTACCTGGCTACAATGGGGGGCACAAAACCTGGCTACAAGGGGGGCACTACCTGGCTACAATGGGGGAAATCCCCTGGCAAAAAATGGGGAAACTACCTGGCTCCCAAATTGGGGGCATTTAACCTGGCTACAAAAGGGGGGTTACCCCGGGTACTAAAGGGGGAAACTCCCTGGCTCCCAAGGGGGCACTACCGGGTTTAAAAAGGGGGGTTTAAACCCGGGCCCAACAATGAGGCACCCCCCGGGTTAAAAAAGGGGAGGGGGGGCCCCCCGGCTAACGTTTGGGGCTTTCCCCCGGGGCTAAACAAATGGGGGCACTCCCGGAAAAGGGGGGGGGGTCCCTACCTGGCAACGATGGGGGGCACTACCGGGGCTACAAGGGGGCACTACCTGGAAACCCAAATGGGGGGCCTCCCGGGCAACAGAGGGGGCACTACCGGGAAAAAGCAATGGGGGCTTTCTACCGGGCCCAACAGGGGGGGGAAACAAACCTAAAACTTTGGGTGGGCATACCTGGAAAAACGTGGGGTAAACAAACCTGGCAAACAATGGGGTCCCCTCCCGGGAAAAATTGGGGGATTCTAACAGGGCCCTAAAAATTTTGGGCTCTCCCTTTGGCCAGTGAGGGGCATCTACCGGGCCTTTAAGGGGCACTACCGGGTTTTTAAGGGGGGCTCCCTTCCAGGTAAAAAGGGATCTACCTAGCTTTTTTCCCAAAAGGGCCATTAGGCAGTTAGGTGGAGTGGGTTTTTGGCTTTTTGAAGGGGCGGGGTTACCATAAAGATGGGCCCGGGGCCCATGCAATTTTTTCCCCGGGGCCACGCTACGCGCCCCCCGCCCCCCAGGGGTATTCCGGGCTTTTTCATTTTAAAAATTTGGGAAAACATGCCCAAACCCTCCCTGTATACCCCAAACCCTGCCTGTTTATCCCCTAAACCTACCTATACTTCCCCTAAACCCTGTATACCCCCCTAACCCCCTGTATATTCCCTAACCCGCCGTATACCCCCCTAAGCCTGCCGTAAAACCCCCTAATCCCGGGGCCGAAATTCCCCCCTTTACCCCCCAAAAGAATTTTTCCCCCAAGGCCGGAAACCCCCTAATTTTCCCCCTAACCCGGCCTTTTATACCCCCTTTAACCCGGGGCCCCCTTTTAAAACCCCCCCAAAGCTGGCCGTTTAAACCCCCCCTAACCGGGCCCTGAAAATAGCCCCCCTAACCCGGGCCCCGGGTAACCCCCCAAACCCCCGACCTGTATACCCCCCTTTAAGCTTGTGTATACCCCCCCAAAGCCTCCCTGTATAGCCCCCTGGGTTTCCCTGTATAGCCCCCTAGTTGCCTTTAAAGCCCCCTAGGCTTCCCCTTTTTTGCCCCCTGGGCCCTCCCTAATCCCCCCGGGCCTCCCTGCATAGCCCCCCACCTGCCTGCATAGCCCCAAAAGGCTGCCTATATACTCAAAGCCCGGCCTCCCTGAATATCCCTATACTCCCCGTGAACCCCTGTCGGGTTTTAAATTATAGCCCCCTAAACTTCCCAACCTATAGGGGCCCTATACCCCACAAAAAAAAAAAAAAACCCCCCCTGTCTCCCGTTTGGCCCCCCATAGCTCCCTTTAAACCCTCCCTTTTGCCTATATGGGAAACTTAGGGGGACTCCCAAAAAATTTCCCCTTTTTGGGGGGGCCCCTTTTAAAACCTATTAAACCCTGCCGCCAAAATTTGGACCCCCCATATAGCCAGGGGGGCGGTGTGAAAAAGTCAGGATTCTAAGATTTTTTGGGCACTTTGTATGAACGGGCTTTACGCCTGTTTTCTGGCTTAAACTGCGTTTTTCCCGGGCCCAACCCCCGCTGTGGGACGCAGCGTTCGCCACTTTCGGCTGGGGTCCGCATGAAGGGGGGGGCAGGGGGCGGGGGGGGGGGTGTAGGCGCCCCGGGGCGGGGACGCGGCTCGATCGTAGGCCGAGGAAAGACTATCGGGGCTCCCCAAAATCCGGCGCCCCGCCAGCTCCGACAACAAAAACCAAAGGTTTTTTTTTTTGGCTAAATCCCCCGGGCAGGGGCAAATTTTGAAGAAAGGATCCGAACATGCGGGGGGGAAGCGGATGGGAAGATCCGGGATCAGAAATCTGGGCCCTCTCCGTCCGTGAGCAGGGTTTTTGAATGGGAAAAAAAATTTCGCCTTTAAAAAGGGCGGAAAAAAAGGGGTCAAAAGAGAGCTGCACGTAAAAAAAAACACAAAAATAAAAAAAAAAATCATTTTTCCAAACTCTGGGAACGGCGAAATTTTTCAACAAATATGAAATTTTTTTGAAAATTTTCCCGGGAAAAAGAAAAGGTAATTCAAAACCCGGGAAAACCTTTTTCTCATTTTTTTGGGGGCAAAAAACCCGGGCCCAAATCAGAATCGGAGCGACAGTGAACCTTTAAAAAAGCTATGGGGAAGAATTGAACAATTTAAAAACCCCCGGGGGGTTTTAAAACCAAAAAAAAGTTTTAAAAAAGCGAAAAGAGAAGGGTTGGCTGAGCTTAGGGGTTTTTCCGGCTAGCTCGCCCCCTCAGAATTGAAGCAACCCAAAATTTCCCAAATTCCAAAACCTATGGAGGTGTTTGACCAATCAGAATCAGGGGGGAAAAATTTTAAAAAACAGTAAAAAATGCTGAAAAGGCTGATTGGGTGAGCTAGCGGGGGCCCCGGTTTGGGTCAGCCCCAAACAGAATAGGGGGACAAAGTCCCATTCTTTTTCCCTTTTGAGAAGTGTAGACCAATCGAATCCAGGGGGGGATTAAAATTTAAAAATAAAAGTTAAAAAAAACAGAAAAAACTTATTGGCTGAGCTAGCGGGGGGCTCGGCTAGGGTCAGCCAATCAGAGCGCGAGCTACTTCTCCCAATTTTTACTCTATGGGGGGAGATTTAGGCATCAAAACTCGGCGCCCCAACGCCCGGGGACATGAATTTTTAATCAACAAAATTTTTTTTTTTACAGTGTTTTAAAAAATTTCAGATAAAGACCAGAAAACTTCTTTAAAAATTTAAAAACAGTTAAAAAAACCCCCAACCCAAAAAGCGTTCGGCGCCGAGGGCCGGCGCAAAATAGGGGAAATTTCCTAGAGAGAAAATTTTGGGAAAGAAAAGTAATTCAAATTTGTAAAAGCTATTTTTATTGGTCGGGTAAACCAGCCAAAACAAATAGGAGGGGGAATGTCCCCTTTTGTAGGAGGGGAATTGCCCCAAAAGAATAGGAGCGACAGGGGCCCATTCTTTCCTTTGGAGAAAAAAAGGACCAAAAACATAAAACCCAAAAGGGGGGAAATTTTAAAATACATAAAATGGGAGAAACAAATTATTGGGGGGGAAGCAGCGGGGGGTCCCCCAGCTTTGCCAAACAGGAAACGCGAGCTGCTTTCTCCCTAGAAGGTTTTTTGGGGGAAACGAAAATTTTAAAAAAGGGCCCTAAAATTTTGGAACCCAAAGGAAGAGCGAGCGACCTCCAAAAAAAATTTTCTAAAGCCTCTGGTTTAAAAATTTTAAGGCTGAAATCAAAAAATAACACTAAAAAAGGTTTGTGCCGATGTGATAAAAAAAAGGAAAACAAAAATGTGGGTAACGAAATTAAAAAATTTTAAAACCCAAAAAAAACATGCCCTTTTTTCTTTATTTTTTATGCACCCATACAAATTTATCCTTGGGTTTAAAGAAAAAAAAGAAAATTTAAAAATGGGTTTTATGGTCTTTTTTTTTTTTTTTTTTTTGGGTTTTTTGCTTTTTTTCATTTAGTATTCGTTGTATATAACATTTGGGACAACTTTTGTGTGTTTATAATTTTATTCAGCCCCCCTTTTAAAAGTTTTATACCCAAATTTATTAGAAAACCCATATGAGCGTCGCTCGCTCTCCCATTTGGGCCAAAAATTTCGGGGCCTTTTTTTAAAATTTCGATTCCCCTAGAACCTATGGGAAAAACAGCTCTTGCTCTGATTTGGGTAAGCTGGACGAGCCCCCACCCCCCCCCTTCCCAACCCCAAACAGCTCGTTTCTTGCCTTTTTTTTTCTGGATTTTGAAAAATGTCCCCCTTTAATATGATTGGTTTCCATTTTTCTCCTAAGGGTAGAATGGGGCCACTGTCGCTCCTTTTCTGATTTGGCAATTTTTCCTCCATAGGCTCTTTTAAAGGTACCCTTGTCGCTCCCATTCTGAATTTGGGTGGTTTATGCCGGGCCCAAAGAGAAAGTTTACAAATTTGAAAAAACTGTTTTTTTCCCCCAAAATTTTCCCCTATGGGGAAAATTCCCCCTGTACTTTGGTCTCGGCGACGAAAAACGTTGTTTCCCGGGGTTTTTTAAATGCCCTTTTTTTTTAAAAAAAGTTCTGGTCTTTTTTGAGAAGTTTTACACTGTATAAAAATAATTTGTTGATTAAACTTCATGAATGCGGGCGCTGAGCGCCAGTTTGAGTGGCTCATTCTCCTTTTGGAAAAAAAATGGGGAAGTTTGGGTTGGGGCTCTGATTGGTGAGCTAGCCCCAGACCCCGCTAGCTCAGCCAAAAAGCTCTTTTTTGTCTTTTTTTTTGTATTTTTTAATTATCCCGCCCTGGATTCTGATTTTGGGCTAAAACTTCTCATAGGCTAAAATGGGACTTTGTTTCCCCCTATTCTGATTGGCTGAGGGTAGCCAAGCCCCCCTTTTTCTTTAGCCAAAACACTGTTTTTAAACTTTTTTTTTGATTTTGAACATTTCCCCCCGTGGATTTTTTAGATTGGGTTTAAAAATTCCCCTTAGGCCAGATGGAACTTTTTCCCGAAATTCCCGATTGGGGTTTAAACTTTTTCCTACCTAGAATGGGACTTTGTCCCCTCCTAATTTTGATTTTCGAGAAGCCAAGCCCCCTTACTCGACCAAAAAAACTTTTTTTTTTAAGCATTTTTTTTCTGTATTTTGAACAATCCCCCCCCGGGGGATTCTGATTGGTCAATCCTGCCCCATAGGTTTTTAAAAGTTTCCCTGTCGCTCCTTTCTTTATTGGCCGGTTTCTTGGCCCACCAAAAAGGGGGAAAAAATTTTTAGAATTTTTAAATTTCCTTTTATTTCCCGGCCATTTCCCAATAAACCAAAATTTTTGATTAAAGGGTATTGGAAAGGATTTTGTTTTATGTAAATTTTTTTTTTTAAAGTTTCAGTCTTTTCCTGAGAATGTAAACCCTTTATAAAGGGGATTTTTTGGTTTTATACTCCCCACCCGGGGCATGGGAATGTTTTTTCCCCCGGGTTTCCCGCCTGTCTCGTCCGGGAAAAAATTTTGGGGCAAAACCCCGGGGGGGGGCCTAAGTCCCGCAATTTCGCCCCACCCTGGCAGGCCCCGGGGGGAATTTTCCCCGCATGTTAGGGCCCCAATTTTCGGGCGGAATCTTCGGCCAGCGCCGCACAGCGCCCATGTCCCCGCACTGTGCCCCCCGCATGGCGAGGGCGGCGGACCTTTTCCCCCCAAGTATGTCGGCCCCTAACCCTCCGCGGACAAAACTCAGACGCAACCCGAAAATTCGCCTTTTTTCCCCCCACTGTGCCCAGGCGCGGCGGAAAAATTTAAATAATATGAAAGAGCGCCCGGCCCCTCCACGACATAAATTTAGGGGGAGATTCCCCACCGGGGGAAATGGCGGGGAAAAAGGCGCCCGACCCCGGGGAGATTCATTACATTCTCCCTTTGTTTTCAAAACTGCAGGAAAAAATTTGGGAGATGGCATCAAAGAAGGCGGACCCGGGGCCGGATTAGAACAAAGGGGAAAAACAAAAAGCCTTGTCAGAAAAAGTCAACCCCTGAGCAAAAGATTTAACAAAACCCGTAAATTTACTTAAAATGTCAGCATAGGTTTTGGGACATGGTAACTACCAAAATATGGGGCACTGTTTTTGGAGGAAAAAAACAGTCTGAAAAGCCTGTGTACCCCTAGAAAAAACCCCTATATGGTCACGTATGGCCCGGGTTTTATTGGGCTTTGTGTACTGAACAGTAAAAAAGGGGTAGGGGGTTATTCAGTCACTTGTGTAATTTGTGGTCATGTTCCGGCGGTATAATCAGTCCCCAAAAATTTTTAGTACGTTATTTGGGAATGTTTTTTTTTTTTTTTTTTTGGGATAGGGGGATTTTTATTGGGGGGCAATATAAATGTGAGATGTACGGGGAGGTATTTACCCCCTTTTTTTATCTATAAAATTTTTTAACAGGGATGTCCGGTACATGGTCATTCCCGGGGGGGGGGAGGGGGGGAGTAGGGGGGCCCCCTCCAAAAGTTTGGCTTTGGGGGGCCCTGGCTTCTCAAATTTCGCCCCGATCATACTGTTTTCTTAAAAAAAAATTTTTTTTAAAAAACTTTAAAAGCATCAATTCCAATTCTTTCCAAAAGCCAAGGCCTAAAAATTCTGGGCCAAAAACATTTATCACATGCGAGACCACATAGTGACTATCAGTTGTACCGGCTTTGCAGACATATAAATGATTCCCCCAATTTTTTCCCAGGTGCCATTTTTTCTGATCGGAGTGGTCGTTTTTCCCCCTTTTTTTTTTTTTCCTTTTGGCCCCGGCCACCACAAAGACTTCTCCTGACCACAAAAACCCTTTCTGCAAAAGTACCACAACCCCATCTTAGAATCCTCACTTTTCCCAAAATCTCCTTTCCCCCTTCCCTTTTCTGGGACAAACTTTCCCCAGTGGGTGAAGGAAGGGGGTTTTTTTTTATGGGGATGGTTTTTTGGGGGACTGTATTTTTTTAAGGGGGGAGGGTGTTCAAGCCCCCAGCTTACAGGTTTAAAATTTTTTTGGGGGAAGGAAAAATGGGCCAAAATCCCCCGGAGATTGTGCTGCAGCTGTGGCCCGTAAACCCCCTGGGGCAATTTTTGTGGGCCCTAAACCCCCATCTCCTGCGCCACCCCGAAAATTATCACAGGGCCCTGACCTTTAGGGGGGTGAGGAAAAAGAATTAATACTGCATCATTTTTTTTTATGTTCCCTTTTTAAAAAAGTATAAAGGGCTTCCCCGGAAGTAGGGAGGCCCTATAGGACCCCCCTTAGAAAAGGCAGGTAAATAAATCCCCACCCAAAATTGGGAGGTATATAAGTTTTCCCCCCAAGTTAGGCAAATATAAAAAAAAGTTTTCCCACTCCCTTTTTTAGGTAAAATAATTTCCCCCAAATTCTTAAAGGGGTTTGGAGGTTTTATAAGTTTTCCCTCTTTTAGGAAAAAGGTTTTTTAAGTTTTCCCCCCTTTAGGTGCGTATTTTAATTGCCCCTCTTTTGGTTAAACAAAATATGTGTCCCCCCTTTAGGTAACTGTATATAAATGCCCCTGTTTAGGTAGGTATAAGTGCCCCTCTTTAGGTAGTTATATATACGTGTCCCTCTTTAGGTAGGTAGGTTTGTAGGCTGCCAATAAAAAAATAATAACAGTATTAATACTCACCTGTCCTCTTTTCCATATCGAGTGCGTCGCTCTTCTGTCCGACACTGGCAACATGACGTCATCACACCACCAGCGCAGGACGCTTCTACTGGTGACTTCTAGACCGCACAGTCCAGGCACAGTGACTAGACCTGGCGGCCTAGTAGATGCAGCAGCGCGATGAAGTCACTTCATTGCGCCGCTACCCAGTTTATGTTGCGGTCCACAACAGTAGTTTTTAACTGTATGCGTGTTCCATGGACATGCATACAGTTTAGGAGGCCCACTGGTGCTCAGGTTTGGGCATTAGTCATTTTATCCTAGGCTCAAGCCCCGGATAAAAAAACAGACAGATATCCCCACATATCACATGTCACAGACAAATATCCCCAGATATTTCCCACTATCATTTATATATTCTTCATGAAGGTCTTAAGGGTACTGCCAAAGTATCCACAAAAGCAGAAGCAGGGGTACAGCTCTTTTAGAGTACATGTTCCTACCACAATTATGATTAAAAAACTCTTCAGATCTTGTAGGTTAACCCTGTAAGTGACAACACGAACATATATGTACCCTCAAACAATGCATGCAAAAAATATAACTTAAGCTTTAACCTCTTACCGCTGCAGCCAGTTTTGACCTCCCCTGACAGAGCCCCATTTTTTAAATCTGACATGTGTCACTTTATGTGAGAATAACTTTTTGATACTTTTACCTATCCATGTGATTCAGAGACTGTTTTCTCATGATACAATCCTTGTTTATTTGTGAAACATTTGCCATTTTCAAAGTTAAAAAATGTCTGCATATACGATAGTTATTCCACATAAAATAGTTTATAACAAGTATCTATCATATGTCCACTGTAGGTTGGCTTCATTTTTTGAATGTCTTATTTTTTTACAACATTAGCAGGCTTAGAAATTTTCGAAATAATTTTTCACATTTTCAAGAAAATTTGCAACAGATTTTTTAGGGACCAGCACAGTTCTATCGTGGCTTTGAAGAGCTTGCATGTTAGATATCTCCATAAATGACTCCATCTAAGAAACTAGCCCCTTTAGAGTATTCAAAACAGCATTTAGGAAGGTTATTAACCCATTAGGTCATTGACAGAAATTAAAGCAAAATGGTGGGGAGATTTCAAAATTTCACTTCTTTTTGTGCAGATTTTCAATTTTTGTCTATTATTCATTGGAACGCGTTAGATGTGACCAGTGAAATACAACTCAACATTGATTCCCCCAATTATGCAATTTTTAGAGATATCCCATATGTGGGCTTGGTGCGTATTTAACACAACCCCAATCTATCTCAGAATAGGAGGAGCACCTTCCGGACTGTGGGATCTCATTGTCATTACAATTTTCTTTAGGCGCCATTTCAGGTTTGTGGACACCCTAAGGTGCTAAAACTTTATAAACACCCCAAAAAGAACCCATATTGGAAACTATACCCCTTAAGGAATATATCCAGGGATGTACTGAGTATATCAACCCCACAGGTCTTTTACAAGTTTTTAGCGTTAGGCTGTGAAAATGAAAAAAAAATCTTCAATCTTCAATCTTCAATTTTAGCAGAAAATGTTTAAACTTTAAAAGGAATTCTGGAAAAAAAAGTACCCCAAAATCCCTATATGTTGGTGGAAACTGCTGTTAGGGCACATGGCAGAGTATACATGGGAGGGAGCGCTATTTGACTTTTGGAACGCAGCTTTTGGTGGGTGCCATGTTCCATTTGCAAACCCTTCAAAGTACCACAACAGGTGAAACCTTCCAAAAGTCACCCCATTTTGGATTCAACACCCTTCATGGATCTCATATAGGGGTGTATTGTGTATTTTGTGGGCACAGGTAATCTATAGTTTCTTTAGCATTGGGCAATGAAAATGTGGGGAAAGAAACACCATTATACAAGCACCAATATTGCCACTATACAGTAATCATAAAGTGGTAAATAGCAGTGTAGGCAGGTGCTTTGCAGTCATATAAGGATTACACTGCAGTTACAGCTACTAACTCACAAGTGACGTGTTCTCGGACTGGAGTCGTTCTCTTTCTCTTTTCTTCTCCACATGAGGCCTTGTTTTTGAAGATTGAGTAGTATTTTTACTAGCCTCATTTAATGTACTGTATAATGTTTTAAAAACAATAAAAAATTTTAAGCAGGGTTAAGAAGAAAAAAGTGCTATTCTGCCATTATTATTTGGGTTTAATTTTTATGGACTTCTGCGTACGGCATATATGTGAAAACTTTATTTATTTTATAGTGTAATTTTAACTTTATTTTGTGGGTAAAACTACAGCGAAACCAAATTTAGAACCGTCCCCCAAAACCACGGAAACCCGTCAAAATATCGTCCAGATTCTTTAATCAGAATCTGACCGGTATTTACATACTGCCATGTGGACGCACCCTTAGGATAGTGATAAAAACACATGGAGGGAGGAGATGTGGGGGGTTGTGCAGCTATGGAAGGGGCAAAATTCAGCAGTAATCCTGTGCTGCGTGCTCACTAAGTAATCCACGTCCCCCACTAGGTAGGTATCTATCCCCTCTATTAAGTAGGTAAGCACCCCATTAGCTACATAGGCAAGCCACACATAGGTAGGAAGAACCCCCATTAGGTTGAAAGGTAAGTAACATCCCCATTAGGCAACTAGGTTGGTAAGACCCTCATTAGGTGGGTAAGTATCAGCTCCAGTAGTTATGTAGAGCCCCAGGTAGGTCAGTAGGTAGGACCCAAAATAGGTAAGTAGATAAGGTACCAGGTTGGTAGGGTGCCTGTTAGGTTGGCAGGGCCCCAAGTAGGTGGGTATGGTCCATGTTAGATACCTAGATATGGCCCCCACAATCCATAACAGTTCCCCAATGCTAGTTTCAATAATATAATATAAGACTCACCTCTCCCTAATCCCCAACTGAGCAGTTGGCTCCTCCAACTGAGGCCTAGTACAGGCAGTGTAATGCAGTGGCATCATTAAGTTTGTGTTGGGATGCTCCACCCAATGTCTTGTAGGCCATGAGGGTAAAGCAGCTTAAAGGGTTTGTCTCACTACATTGATTCATGTTACCTCAGTACTGATTTCTTGGTTTCACTTTGAATTCAGGGGCGTGTTTACTGTCTTCCACTAGGCTGCAGTAGAAGGCAGGTCTGTATCTATAACAACCATTGCTGGCAGTCTATCAGGATAAATCAAACAGGTCTGTAGCTATAGCGACCTGAGGAGCTGATGCAGCCATACAAGAGGCGATATCTCAGAATAGGTAGGACACTGTTAATGGACATATATTGCAAAGTGACTTGTTTTTGCAAGATCTTTAACATAAAAAGCAATCCTTGTAGTGAGACAACCCCTTTAAAGGGGTTTTATCGTTACAAAGATCATGTCTCAGATTATGGGGACAGTAAAAATAAGCACTTTTGTAATTGGGTTGCATTACCTCTGTCACTTGGTTTAAGAGATATGAGCATCTCTGTAAATCTGTCTTCTATTTCTGCTGTTGCTGGTCAGAACGCCCCCTAGTCGATTCTCGCACCCTAGACACGCCCCCTGGACTGTGATTGGCTGGCTGACATTTCATTCAGCCTGTTGGGATACACCCCTAGACAGGAAACGCCCGGCCACGCCCCCTGCGCTGTGATTGGCTGCCTGCACACTCTGTGTTTACTCCCCTCTGAGCTGTTAAAATCGATAGTGAAACCAAAGTCTGCTGGCTCTATGTACATCTCCCAGCTTTAGGGTCATTGTTATGGGCTTTTACTGGCTGTTTAAGGGGCTTTTGCCAAGAGATTGATTCACCTCCTCACAGATCCAGGCCTTAAAGGGGTTTTATCGTTACAAAGATCATGTCTCAGATTATGGGGACAGTAAAAATAAGCACTTTTGGGTTTGGGGTTTCCCCCGGTCACTTTTTTAAAAAAAATTTTTGGGGAAAACCCAAAAAACCCCTTTTTCCCCTTTTCTCCCCGTTGGGCCGGGCTAAAAAAGGGGTGGAGCCCCCCTCGCCCCTTTGGGGAAGGGGGGCCCCTGGACCGTGATTCCGGTTAAAAATTTCCCCTTTCTCGGGGTTGGGTTTCGCACCAAAAGGGACAAAGGAACCCCCCGGGGCCCAACGCCCCCTCCTGGTTGGTCCTGAAACCGGTTTAAATCCCCTCTGGGGGGCCTGTTAAACCCCGATGTAAAACCCCCAAAGTTGTCTTTTGGGGGAAAAACCCTTTTCCGGGCATAAGTTTCGGGGTTTATTTTTTGTTTGGGGGGGTTTTTGGCCCCAAGAGATTGGGGAAAAACCCAATACCAAAACCCAAATTTTCCTTAAACCTTCCCCTAAAAAAAGGGGGGGAGGCCGGGGGGGTTTCGGGTAAATGCAGGCCCCTCCTTAAAGGGGCCCACCAAATCCCTGTGGGTTACATGGGGTTCCCCCTGGCGGGGGAAAGCGGGGGGCTTGTGGGGAATTTGCTTAGGTTTGGTTTGGGCCCTCCCCAAGGGCAGGGGTTTTGGGAAAAAAGGGGCCCCACTTTATTTTTTTTTTTTCCCCTTTAAAAAATTTGTCCACTTTTTAAAATTGTTTTTAAAGTTCCCCTTTTTAAAAAGGTTCCCCAAATTTTTCCCTTTTTTTCCCATTTAAAACCCCCCAAAATCAGTTGGGAAAGGTAACAAATTTTGCCGTTTTTGACCTTTTCCCCCCAAACTATAGTTTTTCCTACGTTTTGAACCCCCCTTAGAAAAAAAACCAGGCCCCACCCAAAGGGTTTTAATCCCCCTTTTTTGGGGCCCAATTTTCCCCTTCCCCCAAAATTTTTAAGGGGGTTAAAAATTATACTAGAGGGTTTAAATACAAATGCACTTCAAAAAAAAAAAAAAGTAAGTCTTACAATTTCCAGAGTAAGGTGTGTTGGTATTGGAAAAATTTCTGATTCATCCCAAAAACTATTAAAGGTTAAAGTAAAAATGATGACCCGAGGGGGTTTTACACAGTTTCTTTTGGGTTTCCCCAGCATGGGGAAATTAGAAAAAACCAAAGTAATCGGGGAAAGTTTTTGGTGTTGCTCTTAAAACCAATGCCCAAACTTTTTTATATGTGACGTCACATATCTTGCTGAAAGATCTTAAACACCACAGGGTTGACAACGGGACATGGGGAAAAAGTTTTCTGAAAAGATGCGTTTATACCCAAAACAGTTGAGGTTGCCATCCACATGGATAAATGTGCCCAGAAAATGCTACAATAAAATTCCCCGACTAAAGTCCCTTTAACCCCCAAAGTTTGGGTTGCTCATAAAATATTTAAGGAAATGTTTGTTTCTGTTGTTTATCCCCTTGTAACCCCAACCCCCCACCATTCGAAAAAGGGAAAAAAAATTTAAACTCTTTGGGAAGGCTTGCCCTTTGTTAATAAGTGGATTTTCCAATTGAACTGTTGTGAAAGTTTTTTGGTAAATGAATTTGGCGAGGCAAAATGTTTTTCCGGGTTTTGTTTTTGAGCAAAAACCAGGGGGGGTTAGGGAAAACTGTTGTTTTAAAACACACATCTGGTAGCCAGCTACTTCATTTTAGCATTGAGCTGCTCCACTGTAGCGTTTAGTTCCACCTTGCATACCATCTTAGCCGAAGTTAATGGGGGCCCAGTGGATCTTAATTTGTTTTTTGAATTTCTGCCTTTTTTGCCCCACTCGCAATACGCTTTCACCACAGCAGCAAGCAAACAGTTCAAAAAATGCACAGTTTTAGAAATACTGCCACACTTGGCCCACAAGCCAATACTCACCCTTCTTTGGAACTCTATAAAATTGCCCCTTTAAACCATGACAGCAACAAAGAATATTTGGGGGACAGTACCCACACCCCTTTAAACACCCCCACCAAACCCATTAGGGACATGTGACTTTCCCTGAGGGAGTACGTGCTCCCGGGACATAAAAAGTAGTTAAGGGTTTCCAAATTTAATGTGGTCAACTGTGTAAAAATTAAAAGGCTTTTTCCCATGCAGTTTCCAAAACCCAAAAAGCAGTTTCCCGGTTAAAACCTCTTGGTTACTGGTGGGGGGTTTTTCTTTTCGCAGTAAATTGACTTTTAAAACCAGTGACCCTTAGTTTTCCCTGTTCCCACGGGCCATAAATTGCGGGGGAGATTTATAATTGTAGTACACAAGGCTACAGAGCTTGTAATTTAGTTAAACAAACTCCGTTGTTAGGGGTAAGATTTCGGGGGAAAGGGGACCCCCCGGGTCAAACTGACTGACGCAGTTGGATAAATTTCAGATAAAGAGACAGAGGGTGGTTGGGTCCCAGAAAAATAGAGAAAGGGTATCCCTACCCAGTAGATAAATTTTATTTTTTGGTAAAGAACCCCTCAAAAGATCAATGTTTTTGGGAAATTAGTTTTAAATTTTCCCTTTTCCCCTAATGTTAAAAGCTAATCATTGTGGTGAAAAAACCCCTTTTAAACGGATTAATTAAAGCATAAGCATAAAATTCTTGCTTGGTTTATGTCTGTTTTGAAGATTTATCAAAGGTTAACAAAATCTTTTCACAAAAATGTGTTGGGTTAAATGTTGGCAAATTTACCTCAATTGGGATATTATTTTGAGGGTTATTAAAGGGGTGTTTCTCCCACACTGTTTTACAGGAAGGGCCCGCCTTCACACCGCCCCAGGCTCCCCCTTCCTGTTCAAGTGTGGGCAGTGTTTTAGCAGTTATTGGCAATTGCTATGTTAATCCTAGCCCGAGCTGTTTTTGGGGGGCTTTTTTAAAAGAAAATGTTTAAAAAGGGGAAAAAAACAGGGAGGGAAAAATCTTTAACGGCCAAGATTTAGAGCCCTTTGGGGTAAAAACTCCAATTTATTCCCCTTTTTTTGTGATTAAATTTAAAAAATTATAAAAATTAAGCAAAGAATGATTTCACACAATGCCTTTAATTTTCCCAATTATGAAACAGCTAATATAAAAATATTACCCTCAATTTTTCCTTTTGTTTTTTCCATTGGATGGAAATAAAAATGTATATTTCTTGAAAACTGATGACTGCCAGTGACATAGAATTTAATTGTCATTCAGTTTGTTGAAGGGGGTTTCCTCTTTTGTGAACATCATTAATTTGGGGTTTTTTCCCCAAAAATCCCTTTTTTAGATCTGAGCGCTGTCAAAAATTTTGGGCCTTTATTATATATAAATTATCTTGGACATTTATGAATTTGAATAGCCACCCTTTTAATGCTAAGTTCCCCGAGGGGCCACTTGGGTAAAGTTCAAAAGATCTTTTCGGCAATGTAACCTTAAAAAGAGCCTAAGGTTTATGAATTTGGACAGAGGAAGATCATTTGATTACTTTGCTGTAGATCAGCTGCGTGGCCTGATTTGTAATAGAAGCGCTTGTCATGTTAGGACAAACTATTTAGGGTGCATTACATTGTTGCACAAAAATCGCTGTACATTGTTGCCCCAAAAAAATGTTTCATTTTGCACAAAATCAAGTACTTTTGGTTTCCCCAAAAATCGAGGGAAAATTCACTTTTTTTTACCCCGTTTTTGTGCAGAAAATGTAAAAGAATTAATTGCTGTGGGTTTTTTGCACAAAAAAAAGCAAAAAAAAAAAAACCCCCCAAAAAAAGCACTGTGGGGAAAACACCCCTTTAAGGCAATCCAATGAAATTTATTTTTTACCTAAAAGTTTGGGGAAATGAGGGAAAAGGTCCTCTGTTTGTTAAAAAACAAGACTTCAAAAACCCGTCAATTTATTATTATTGGAAAAACCTTTCTGAACAATTTTTGACAACAGAAAAAAAGGTTGCTGGTAATAAAAGGGAGTTTAAATTTGGGGCACAGTTAAAAATGCCCCCAAAGGGTGCGCTGTGTTTTAAAGCAACCCTTAAAAAAAAAAAAAGGGAAAAAATGACGATTTCTGTTTTCTGTAAAGGAAATGTGTCACTGGTTTTTGGGATATAAAATGCATTGTGGCAAATTTTTCCCGTAGATGGGAGTAATGTTAAAAGTAAAACAAAAGATCATAGCTGAATGAAAAAAAAGTTGAAAGCAGGGTAAATTTTACAAAAAAGGGATGGGTTTCCAAAAAGTTTGTTAAAATCTGAGGTCCCTATGGGCCAAAATAAATTTATGAAACAAATACAAAAATGTATTCCCAAATAATGAAACACAAGAAGCAAAACAATGAACATGAAATTTTAAAAAGCCTGTGCATCACAGCTGTCCTGTGTAGTTGAATTTAGGCTGTTTTCATGGTGCCCTTTAAAAAACCCTTTAAAAGGGAAACAGAATTTTTTTTTTTTACCAAATAAAAAAAATGAAGGAAGGGTAGTAAACCTTTAAAAATATATAGAACTCAGTGTTAATAATAAAATAAACATAGATGTGCTCTCTTTGTATGTATTATTAATGTCACTTTTTTATTTTTATTTTTCTCACTCTACATTAATAGGCTATGTCTGAACAATACATTTCTAACAAATATCCAAAAATATTCCGCAACATATCCATCTGCTTCTATAGGCTAAATGTATGCTGGCCTGCGGGGTGTGTGATGATGTTTGCAACCATCACCAATCTTAATATAAATGATAAAACATTTTGGGTGACATGTCTGAAAATTGGCGTTTACGCGGTAGCTTTTAGGCACATTTAACCCCTTAAGGACCCAGCGTGTTTTTTTTAGTGACACGTTCATTTTTCCCTCCTCGCCTTCTGAAAGCCAAAATTTTTTTTATTTTTTCCCCCACATAGACAATGAGGGTTTTTTTTTGCGGGGGGGGCAAGATGTACCCTTTTAATGGTGGGTTTTTCACTTACTATTGAATTTTAAATGGGAAAACCCCAAAAAAATTCCAAGTGGGCAAATTGTGAAAAAAAAAAAAGATTTTTCCCCAATTTTTTGCAGGGGGTTTGCTTTTTCGGCGTTTTAATTTTTTGGGAAAAATATTGTTTTAAACGTAATTTTTACAGGTTGTTTCGCAAAAGGCAGTAACCAAAAATGTTGGGTTGCCCTTTGTTTTGGTACCGTAAAAAAAAATTCCCCAAAAATTTTTTTAAAAATTTTAAATTTGGCCCCAGGCCATTTTGTGCGACCCAAAAAACTTTTTTTTTTATTAACCCTATGGCGTCAGGAGGGGGTATTTTTTTTCGGGGTGAAAATGTACTTTTTATCGCTAGCAGTTTTGAATGCATGCGACTTTTTTGATCATTTTTATTTCATTTTTTGAGTGACATAAAATGACCAAAAAACGCAATTTTGGCGTTTGGAATTTTTTTTATTCTACGGTGTTCAGCGTACGGGATAAAAGATGTTATATTTTTATAGATCGGACTTTGTCGGACGCGGCGATACCAAATATGTGTAACTTTTTTATTATTTTAATGATTTTATTTGTAAAATGGGGAAAGGGGGGTGATTTGAACTTTTAATACTTTTTTTTTGTACTTTAAAACTTTATTTATTTATTTATTTATTTATTTATTTATTTTACTGTAACATTTATTCCCTCTATGGTGCTTGACCACTAGGGGGCGCGATTGTTAATACAACCTAATGCATTGCATAGGCAATGCATTAGGGTGTACAAAGATGGCGGTTTTCCCACTTCCTGTCTGCGGACAGAAGTGGGGCAAACCGGCCAGTGTAAGTGACGGGAGCCTTCACAGGGCTCCGCACCACCATGCCCGGTCATCGGATCGGCGCAGGTGCCGATGGCCGTAACGATCGGTGCGCGGCACCGATCGGCATTCATTCAGACGCTGCAGCCACCTTTGCCGCGGTGTCTGATGGGTTAAACAGCGCCAGCGGGCGGAGCCACCGGCCGGCGCTGTTACTGCCGGGTGTTAGCGGCGCTCATCCGCTAACACCCGGCGGCTGTGCGGGGGGGTCGCGGAGCGATCCCCCTGCCAAGCCCCTTAGCGGCCCTGGGACGTACTCATACGGCCAGGGTCGGTATGGGGTTAATCAGTGTAAAGTGCTCCTGAAAGTACGATACTCTCAAAAATCTGCAGTTGGTATATTTGGATAGAAAATTAATGCGCTAAAAGGCGATTTTTAAATGCGGCGCATGGTATCATTGCTATGTAGAAAGCACCTTCGGGGTCATTGGTTAACGGAGCGCATAACGATTTAATTGTATGTAATGCCCCTCATTGCTGCATTGTTTATGGAAGACACCACATTCTTTGCTATATATTTAATCCCTTTTTTAGGACTTTACATGTTTTGTCCCCAGTGTATAATGGCTATTTTTGGTTTTATAGTTATTTTATATCGAAAATTTGTCGTCAAGAGTACTTTTGTCGTAAAATAGACCAAAAAATGGTTTGCTATCGGGACATGGGGCCCCTTTAGGACTTTATAAGAAAGTCGGGTTTGCGTAGGAGCTCTTTTTTGTTTTGTTGTTGGTACTTTTGGGTTGCTGTAATGTGGTATTAAGACATTGTGTGGCAATGTCTCAAAGTTTTTTCATGCATTGCTTTTGGCACTTTTTAAGATATTTTTTTTTGCAGGGTATTGGTGGGGATTATGTCCAGCCTGTTACTCTGAAACGTATGAAAGTTATGGGGCCAAGAATAGACTTTTATTTTTGGGGCCCATACGTTTTTATATACATAATTTTTAGAGATGGGCGAAAGATTCTAACGAAGTGGAATTCGTTTTTGAATTTGGAAAATTTGGTTCTGAAAAGAAATCGAAGTTTGGGGGTACTCGGTTGAACGAAGGTGCTTTTGATGATAAAATGGCCGGCACATGGCGTTACACGGGGCAAAGCCTCGGGAGGAAGAAGGGCTAGCCTGCATGAAATGTGAAGGATAAAAGCAATCGAGCCCGGCGGGTTTCGTAAAGTCCCGCCTATATAACCCCGGGCGCGACCTGGCAGCTCACACTCCCTCACGTACTGATTGGGGAAAGGGGGCCGGGGCTTGTAAAAATCTTACGAAAAAATTTATTTTTATACAGCTTTTTTTGGGGGGGGGTTCCTTTTCAGAGACGTTTTCTTAACGTTCTAATTTGTTTTTGTGCGGTATTGGATCTGAAATCCTTGTGTGTCCAGTGCAGCTGCATATCTTTTTAATGCTATCTGCTTCACAACCATTAAATATCCAAAAGGGGATCAAAAGCTGTTCCTTTTTGACCCTTTTTAAGAAACAGCTTTTTTTACAAATCAAATACCACTTCTTTTTTGGGGCTGCTCAATTTTTTGCGCAATTTAATCCAGGGGTTAATTTAGCGTTGTTCCTTTGTGGGTGACAAAAAGAAACGTTTTTTTAAACCGCCAAAAAAAAATTTTTTTTCCGTACAAAATTCACAAGCAAAGGTTATTAAAATTTTTTTCTCTCGTTGTGTAGCGTAAAAAACCCCCTTTTAACCAATAAAAGCTAGTATTTTGGTTGCCAATTTTTGGCGCAATTTACATCCAGGGGTTTAAATTAAAAGCGTTTTTTTGCTGCTGTGGTACAAAATTTAAATCTTTCACCCCCAAAAAAAATAATTTTTTCCTGTCAAAATTCACGCGAAGGTCAATTACAATTTTTCCTGTGGTTCTCATTTTTTTTTTGCGCAATTTTATCCAGGGGTTAATTAAGGTTGTTCTGCGTTGTACTCAGTAAAAAAAAACTTTCTTTTTTACCGCCACGAAGAAATTCTGTAGCAAATTATATCGAAGGTTAAATTTAACCTGTTTGTGCTTTTAATTCAAAAATCAAGATTTTTAAAAATGCCCAATATAAATCAAATTTTCCGCCCTTTTTTGGAGCCAAATTATATCAAGGGGTTTCCCAAGTTTAGGGGTTCATTTGGGTCAATAAGGGGTTATTTATTATCAGATATCTTCTCAAACTGTTGACATTTTAGAACCAAAAATATTCAACAAAGGGGGTGGCAGGCTCTTTACCCGTGGGGCGGGCAAAAACATTCCTGGGGTAGGCCCAGGTCGCGCACAGCGGGGACGTCGCGCAGGGGCCTCGGTGGGCCACAACTGCTGCTGTCATCTAGCGGCCGGTGCTGCTAGCAACCCAAGGGTTCTTGATTGGGTTTACTAGGGCATCCCTTTCCCTCCCAAAGACATTGAAACCCAGCCCGAGTCGGTGGGAACGTCAGACACAATCCTTAGTTGGCATGGCCCGGGAGCGGGTCAGCGACCCTCACCCGTCCTCAACCTGCCTCTGTCCCATCTGGTTCCCTCAGCCAGAGATCTACTATGTGGTCTGGGCTCAGTGCCACTATATAGCGAGGATGAACAATTCGAGGAGGGCAGTCAGCAGCTACTTGGCAGCGAAGAAATGGGGCCAATATCCCCTACTTCTTGCAGTAGGCGACAAAGTATTGATGTGGAGAGTGGCATGGGAGGACATGTTGTGAGGGGTCAGCCTCTGCATACCAAGACTGGTGATGAGGACAGCAGTGACGATGAAACACAAATAGATGATGATGTAGCCGACCGCACTTGGGAGCCGAGTTAGGAGAAGAGGGCGTCAGCTTGCGCGTCAGGCAGCGGCGCAGCCAGCAGTGGGTTGTGTGGCCGTGAGTCAGCAGGGTAGCAGCAGTGTGAGGTCGGGAGCCAAGCGGCCACGGGGTGAAAAACCCGCTTCTCAGGTCCAAGAAAGTAGCGGCACAGGGGCTCAGCGAGGCAGCGGCGTTAGTAGTCACTCAGTGCGGAGCGTTGGCAGTGAAATCCGATACTCGGCGGTGTGGCAGTTCGTTGCTAAGACACCAGAGGAGCCGAATATGGGTATATGTAGAATCTGTGGGCAGAAAGTAAAGCGTGGCCAGGGAGCTAACATTGGCACCACGGCCCTGCATCAACACATGCAGCGTCACCATCCGGTGGCCTGGGAGAAACATGGCTCAGATGTGGTGGTCCATCTTGCCGTCGCAGCAACAGCAGCAGCAGCGCCCAGTGGCATGCATGCCATTGCAGCCAGTCAAGACTCCACCACCTCTGCAGAAGGGAGCTGTTTCTCTTTGACATCATCTCCCGGTCCAGATGCTCCTGCTCCTCGCTACTCATGGCCAGCAGTCGTTCAGCGAGGCGATTGCAAAGAGACAACAGTATGCGTACAAACCATCCTAAGGTGCAGCAGCTGACCGTGCTCCTGTCCAAGTTGTTGGTACTGCAGTCCCTCCCTTTCCAAATGGTGGACTCTGCACCATTCAGAGAACTAATGGCTTGTGCCGAGCCGAGATGGAGAGTTCCAAGCCGTAATTTATTTTCCAAAAAGGCAGTACCAGCACTTCATAAATATGTAGAACAGAAGGTGGGCCAGTCCTTGAGCTTATCGGTTTGTTCCAAGGTGCACTGGCAGCGCGGACGTCTGGAGCTGTAACAAACGGTCAGGGCCAGTTACATGTTCTTTACAGCCCACTGGGTGAATGTGCTTCCTGCCCAGGCACACCAACAACTTGGACAGGAGACGGCGCTTTCTCCTCCACGTTGTCAAAACTGCGGCTCTGCGCCATGTCTGCCTCCTCCTCCTCCCACCACCACCACCATCTCAGCCTCCACAAGTACTGCTCCATCATACACATGTGTAGGGCACAGCGGTGTCACGCAGTTCTACACCTGGCTTGCCTCGGCGAACTAAGTCACACAGGGAGGGAAACTGCTCCGCGTCATGCAGCAAGAAATCGATGTGTGGCTTTCTCCGCGCCAACTGCAAATTTAGAACCATGGTGACGGACAATGGGAGAGTAACATGGTGTCCGCGCTGCACCGAGGAGGGATGGTCCATGCGCCCTGCATGGCGCACGTGTTCAATCTGGTTGTGAAAAGGTTCCTGAAGTCTTCCAACGATCTTCAGAAAATTCTGAAAATGGCCAGGAAACTGTGCATGCACTTCATGCATTCCTACAAAGCCAGGAACACCCTCCTCGAGTTGTAGCGGCAGATCGGCCTCCCCCAACACTCTCTGATATGCGATTTTTCCACCCGTTGGAATTCCAGCCTGCACATGTTGGACCGACTGTATGAACAGAGAAAGGCCATTAATGATTTTTTGATGATCCAGGCGGACAGGAGTACTCCCCTGCTTAACTTTGATGTCAGCCAGTGGCAGCTCATGCGTGACACCTGTCGTTTGTTGAGGCCATTCGAGGATGCCACGTTATTTGTCAGTCGCCAGGACTACGGGATGAATAACGTCATTCCACTGCTTCATGTCCTGGAACAGATGCTGAAAAATCTGTCTGCGCAGGGGACTGGAGACGTGGCGACTGCATCTCGCGGCCACATGAGTCCGGTGGGGACTGAAATGGAGGAGGAGGAGGAGGACATTGGAGCAGAAGCATTGTCTGGTGAAATGAGTGGATTTTCTACCCAGGTGACAAGAGAGGAGGAGCAGGAGCAGCTGGAGGAGGTAGATGGAGATGAGGAAGACGAGGCAGATGACCCGCAAGCACCGTGGCAGTATACAGTGGAGATGGAGGCAGGGAGCCCCTCGGAGTCACTTGTGCAGATGGCCCGCAGCATGCTGAATTGCCTGTCTAGTGAGAGCCGAATAGTCAGCATCCGGCAGAGGGATGACTTCTGGCTCTCCACCCTATTGGACCCTCGCTACCGGTCCAAAATGGGAGCCTTTTTCCCAGCTATTGAGAGGGAGGACAAAAATCAAATACTATAGGGAAATCCTCCGTAGTCAGTTGGCCGCTGCCTATGTCCCTCCTCTGACAGGTCTGACGGGGGGGTTCTTCAGCGCTCATGTACTACTGCCGCGACTGCTGGGGGAAGGTGGGGGGGGTAGGAGCAGTACCAGCTCCATCAGCAATAACCTAAGTCTGGAGTCACTAATGAGCAGCTTCCTTCACCCGCCGAGTGAGGAGGGCAGACGCCAGCAGCAGCAGCAGCAGGACCTGGAGCAGACCCTGAACCAACAGGTGGTGAACAACTTGGACAGCACTCTGCCACCCCAGTTAGAAGATCCGCTGGACTCCTGGGCAGCCAAACTGGATGTGTGGCTGCAACTTGCCGATTTTGCAGTGGAGAAGCTGTCCTGCCCGGCCAGTAGTGTAAAATCAGAGCGGGTGATCAGTGCGGCGGGGGCCATCGTTACCCCAAGGAGAACCCGCTTGACCACGGGAAATGTGGAACGACTGACCTTTGTCAAGATGAATCAGGCGTGGATCGGCCAGGATTTCCGCACACCAATGCCTTAGGCGTCAGACTACATCAGCCATGACCTCCTCACCCAAACTGTGAGAAATGAGTCTGGATTCAAACTACCTGCCTCAGCCACTATTCTGATGTCGCCATCCGCCTGATGCCACACATCTGCTGACAGTTTCTCCATCTGCCACCAACCATCTTTACCAGGGACTGGTATTGCCACCCACTTCCACACTCTGTCATTGTGCCATTGTCTGACCTCATGATGCTGCTGTGGCTGCTGCCGTGACCTCCACACTGTGTCATTGTGCCACTCTCTGACCTCATGCTGTTGCTCCTGCCGCCATCACCTCCACTCTCTGTCATTGTGCCACTCTGTGGCCTACTCCAGTTTTTGCCACCTCCAGAATGTGATTGTGCCACTGTCTGACCTCATGCTGCTGCCACCGTCGTCTCCACTCTCTGTCATTGTGCCATTCTGTGGCCTACTCCAGTTTTTGCCACCTCCAGAATGTGATTGTGCCACTGTCTGAAGTCATGCTGCTGCCACCGTCGTCTCCACTCTCTGTCATTGTGCCACTCTGTGGCCTACTCCTGTTTTTGCCACCTCCAGAATGTCATTGTGCCACTCTCTGACCTCATGCTGCTGCTGCCATGACCTCCACTCTCTGTCATTGTGCCACTCTGTGGCCTACTCCAGTTTTTGCCACCTCCAGAATGTCATTGTGCCACTGTCTGACCTCATGCTGCTGCCGCCGTCACCTCCACTCTCTGTCATTGTGCCACTCTGTGGCCTACTCCTGTTTTTGCCACCTCCAGAATGTCATTGTGCCACTCTCTGACCTCATGCTGCTGTTGATGCTGTCAACTCCACACTGTGTCATTGTGCCACTCTGTGGCCTTTTCCTGTTTTTGCCACCTCCAGAATGTCATTGTGCCATTCTCTGACCTCATGCTGCTGTGGCTGCTGCCGTCACCTCCACACTCTGTCACTAATGTTGCCACCTGAGCTCTCAGCTTGTTTTTTTCCAGCTTTCGCTGGCATGACTTTATCAGGCAACATTCCCGCTTAAGTTTTTTGGTCAGTTTTGCCCTCTTAAGTGCCCAGGGAATTTTATAGGGAAGTGATTCTAAGAGCGGCGGCAGTCATGTGCGTGTCATACTAAAACACAACATTGTATGAAGACCAAACCAAGCTCCTTCTGCATATTTAAGTATGGCACAACGTTCTACAGCACCCTGCAGGCTCTGTGCAGCCTGGAAATAGCTGTTTTTTAACGTGATTCGTCCCGAAGTAATTTGGACCGAAGTAATTTTTTTGTCGGGAAATTCAGCGAAGTGAGCGAACCGAATTTTGAGAAATTCGCCCATCTCTAATAATTATACAGTGTATGCCATGCTTATCTGCACAGTGTATGACAGTACACAAACAGAAAGTATTCATGAGGTATGATCAACTCCAAGGCTAGCTCTGGTCAAATGTATGTGAAAAGAATGTCCATTTAACATATGTTTGACGGGTTAACATCTGTGTCCTGTTTTTTTTTTTCTCACCCTGAAAAGCATAGTAACAGACCATCAAAATACTGCAAAAAATGTATACAATACAGAATATGGGTTTGAAAGGTCAATGAGAGACATATCCAACCTGTAAGGAGAATGAAAAAGTGGTATACAAACAACTGTGCAAAAACCCTGCGATTCCTTCCCTAAACCCATTGGAAAACTATTTGGTCAAAAAAGTATTTGAATTATCCTTTGATGCCTTACCATATTTTTTATGTTGTATTCTGAAGTAAATTGGAAGATTTAGGGCGACATGTATGAGACTTGGCGCTGACATGCCAGTTCTAAATCAATCTTTTTTTTTACACTTTTTATGGGTTTTTTTACTTTTTTTTTTTTACTCCCATGAAGGGAGAACTGTTTAATATATTTTTTTTTTTTATACACTTAGTAATGTATTAGCATATTCATATATGCTAATACATTATAATCTGTGTCACTTTGACACAGGCAGTGATCTGGTCACTGGCTTCATACACAGACACCTCTGGGGCCATTCCAGGTCCCCAGAGCTGACTGTGCAGCCGTTCCCCGGGCTCTGTCAGGTCACCGTGTGTTCTGATCACCCGACAGAGCAGGGGAACCCTTTGATTCCCCTGCACCGCCGCAATCAAAAGTTTAAAGCACCGGGTTGTGGAAGTTTCCTCCGCTACCCGGTGCTCGCAGGGGATGCTCTGGGATCGGGGCTGTGTAGTATAGCCCCGATTGCAGCGCAATTGTGGCGCCAGCGCTGCAAACTCCGATGTCTGCAGCGACATCTAAAGACGTTGCTGAAGACGAACGACCTGCACCAGCCGACGTCTAAAGTCGGCGGGCGGTCGTTAAGGGGTTAAGGACTCGGCGTTTTTTTTTTTTTGACACGTTTTTTTTTGCCTACGCGCCTTACCAGAGCCATAACTTTTTTTATTTTTGCACCTACCTAGCAATATGATGGCTTTTATTTTGTGGGACAAGATGTACTTTCTAATGGTGCTATTCACTGTACTACAGAATATACTGGAAAACTGCTAAAAAGCAGTAAAAAAGAAAGCAGTAAAAGTACTTGCACCATGTTTGCGTTTTTTTTTTAGGAAATTCACTCTCTGGTATAAATATGTTATCTGTATTGTACAGGTTAATACAATTCCAGCAACACCAAACATGAAGGGTTTTTGTTATGTTTTCGTAACGTAAAAAAATTCTAAACATTTTTGATTTTTGTTACAGCTTACAGGTACAATATACTGGAGGGAGAGAGAGTACCAGCCCTCTGGAGATTGTACTGCAGCTGTGATGTGTACTCTCCAGTATCATATTGTGCTGTCTGTCATCCCCTGCCCTCCCAGAAGATCAGTCGAAAGGGGTGCAGAGAAGTAAGTTTAGTATTGTCATGTTTCTTTGTAGAGTTTCTATTGTTCTACAGATTGCCTTTGGGACTATGTTGGAAACATTGCACCAAGTTGGACTAATTGGACTATGTCAGACAAGCATTGGATCCTTTTCTTTAGCAAAATGGTCAATGAGGGATGTTGTCAGGGAGTATTAAAAAAAAAAATAAGTGTTATTTTTTCTGTTATTAGCAATAAAGGTGTCTGACAGACATTACTATCGCTGGAACTTGGGGCCTATCATTGACACTAAACCCCTTTCACTATTATCCCAGTACCCAAAGCAGCAAGTGTACTGGGAAGAGCATGGTTACCATCAGAAGCAAACCTTACGTGGGTTAAGGCAGCACATAGGTAGGTAGGTAGGTAGGCAAGACCCTAGATATGTAGGTAGACAGACAATGTCCTAGATACGTAGACTGTAAGCAAGGTCCCAGGTAGGTAAGTAGGCAGGCAAGGCTCCAAGTAACTACTTAGGGCCCCACATAGGTAGGCAATTCCTAGGAGGACAGATAGGACTAGGTAGATAGGTCACGCAGTCTTTCATAGTACCTCCATTAGTGTATTAAAATAAAAAATAAAACTTACCCCTTCCCAAACAAACAGTGGGCTTCCCATGGTCAGGTCTGACTCAGGCAGCTTGACGATGCCTGCATCAGGACACTCCCCTGATATCTTTTCGGCTGAAGGTCTAATAAATCCTGCAGCCTACACAAGTAATTGACAAGACAGAGAGACGATAGCTCCCTATTCCACCATTGTTTTTAACTTTTTCATGTCCTGAGAAGGCGCAGGCAGTTAAATAATTAGCGCTGGCCCAGCCCTTCTGCACCCAGTGATGTCAGGGCAGTGTCACATGACACTTCTCTGGTGCCATGATGTTTCAACACCTTAACAACTGCCCAACGACTTTTGATGGTGGGCAGTGCAGGTCGCCACAGACATTGCTGCAGACAAAGAGGTTGTGTGGCTTCCAGTGCTGCAACTGTGCTAGGAACAGAGCTGTAGTTAACATCTCCATTCCTAGAGCAGTCTCTGTTAACTCTGGGGCCCGGAGGAAGCCTCCAATCCCTGGCAATTAACCTTTTGAATGCCCTCAATAGGATTTTTTTTTTTTAAAAGTAAAAAAACATAAAACAGTATAGAAAAAAAAAAATAAACCCACACATAGTAGGTATCCAAGTGACCCTAATAACCTGTAAAATTAATCTAACAGGTTATTTAGTGTCAAATATGATTGATGTAGAAATACACTTTCTTTATGTTCACACTGCAAAAAAATAATAAAAACTATTCTAAAGTAATTTATATGTTAACTTAAACTATGTCCAATGTAAACTTAAACTATGCCCAAAACATACAACGTCTCCTGCATAAAACAAGTCTTCAGAGGACTGTATCACTGAAAAAATAAAAAAGATATGACTTATGAAATGCAGGAAGGCAAAAACAAAAAAAATTTAGCTGGTCATTAAGGCCTTTTTAGGTCTAGTGCTTAAAGGATTAAAGAACAATGAGACCTTGCTGGCTCTCCCAGGAGTCCAGGAGATCTCACCTGTTTGCAGACGTTTCAGAAAATTTGGCAAATATGAGTTTACTGCGCTTCATAACAGAGGCTAGGGATGTAACCAGACGTCATTAAAAAACTTTTTTTCCATTCATGGTTAGTGGTTGGGTGAAGCCATTTGTTGTCAAACTATTGTGTTTTCTCTTTTTAAATCATAATGTCAACCAAAAACATCCAAATGACCCTGATCAAAAGTTTACATACCCCAGTTCTTAATACCATGTATTGCTCCCTCTAACATCAATGACAGCTTGAAGTCTTCTGTGGCAGTTGTGGATGAGGCTCTTTATTTTCTCAGATGGTAAAGCTGCCCATTCTTCTTAAGAAAAAGCCTCCAGTTCCTGTAAATTCCTGGGCTGTCTTGCAATGAACTGCGCGCCTGAGATCTCCCCAGAGTGGCTCAATGATATTGAGGTTAGGAGACTGAGATGACCACTCCAGAACCTTCACTTTGTTCTGCTGTAGCCAATGACAGGTCGACTTGGGCTCGTGTTTTGGATCGTTGTCATGTTGGAACGTCCAAGTACTTTCCATGAGCAGCTTCTGGGCTGATGAGTGCATATTTGTCTCCAGTATTTGCTGATAACGTGGCCAAAAAGTTTGATTTTGGTCTCATCCCTCCAAATTATCTTGTTCCAGAAGTTTTGAGGCTTGTCTCTGTGCTGTTTGGTATATTATAGGTGAGATACTTTGTGGCATTTGCACAGTAATGGCTTTCATCTGGCGACTCAACCATGCTGTCCATTTTTCTTAAAGTGCCTCCTTATTGTGCATCTTGAAATAGCCGCATCGCTAGTTTTCAGAGAGTCCTGTATTTCAGCTGATGTTATTTGTAGGTTTTTCTTTGCATCCTGAACAATTTTCCTGGCAGTTGTGGCCAAAATTTTTGTTGGTCTACCTGACCATGGTTTGGTTTTTACAGAGCCCCTGATTTTCCATTTGTTAATCACAGTTTGAACACTACTGACTGGCATTATCAATTCCTTGGATATCTTTGTGTATCTCTTTCCTTTTTTATATAGTTCTAATACCTTTTCCCATAGATCCGTTGACAATTCTTTTGCTTTCCCCATGACTCATAATCCAGAAATGTCAGTGGCTGGATGAAAGATGCAAGAGTCTGTCTGGATCCCAGAAACTCACTCGCTTTTATGCACATGTAGGATGTGCAAAGCTGTAGTTTTCCCTATCTAGGAAAGTAGTGTAATTGTATTGTAGAGACTTAGGTATAGCAGTAAAAAGGAATGTTAGATTCAGTAAGCTATAGGTGAACATTGAGGTTCCTTTCCCCAATTGTAGTCTGCCTGGTAACAGCAGAGTCATAGCCCTCAGCCAATAGGGAGCTGAACCTCTGTGAAGCAGAAGGTGGGTTAGTTGCCAGCAGCGGGGGAATTCAAATAAATAGAGAGACATGTAGTAAATCTAGAGATTCTGCCAGGAGAAGTCTGTTGGAGATTCTGCCACAGGATTATGAGCAGATAGAGGTACCCTCACCACCCTTGGGATGAGGGGAGGCAGATTTGAATGGAAGGCAAGAAAGAAGCCCTAAGAACAAAGGACGTGTAAATAGTTATTTGTTTATCAGCAAGTAAGCCGGGCAGGAGCTGTGGGCAGAGCTTCGCCTCTAGCCAGAGCGCATTTGAGTAAAGGGAAAGAGAGGCCTCTAACCCCATCTAAAATACGATTTTGCCCCCCTGGCTGAGTGGAAGATCCACGGGAAGGTCAGTCGGGGGTTAAGGAAAGTGAGGGTTTGAGTGAAAAGGGGCCCCCTCTGGAACGGGCTGGATGAGGCCCCGTGCTACTGGACTGGCGGGAAACCCTAAAAGGTGGACGACGGGTTTTGGTTTCAAGTGTCGTTGCGGGAAAGAAGAAAGGAAAAGAAAACCCACAGTTTTTCCCGGGTTTTAGTGTTGTCTGGTCGGGTCCTTTTTTACGCCAGAAACACTTCATCACAGAGAGTCCCCCCATCATCTCTCCCCCCCAAATAAAAGAACCAAAAAGGGAGTCCCAAACCCCATACCACTTGCTTTCTTTTTGAAAAAGGTGGCCAACCATACCCTTTCTTCAGTAGGGAGGGGCCTACCAGACCGCCTCGCGTTTTTTACAAAACAAAAACCCCATGATTACAGCAAACGGGGTTACGGGAGGTTTTTAAATTTTTTAAGTAGCCAAAATTCCCAAACCCTTTTTTGTGTAAAACCAAATTTGGGGTACCGAGGCCAAAGTCACCGGGGTTTAGGGTGAACTTTTGATCAGGGTCATTTGGATTTTTTTGGGTTTGGGTCTTTATAAGTAAAAAAGAGAAAACACGGGGGTATTTTGATAATAAATGGTTTTTCCCCAAAAACCACAAACCCCATGAGTAAAAAAAAGGTTTTTGTTTTCAGGCCATTTTCTCTGAAAAAGGGCTAGGGAAACAAAAAGGGGAACCATGAAAAAAAGGGTTTTTTGGTTCTTAAAAACTCATTTTTTTTTCCCATGGGTTTTGTTTAGGGGGGAAAAAAAGTGATTTTTAGACCAAAACTGTTTCAAAACATGGGGCCCAAAAGGTCTCTAACATACACCACTCCGTGATGTCTTTCATGGAAAAAGGGGGAAGGGGGATTCCATTTGGCTGCAACCAGTGAAGTTTCTAGTGAACTTCATGCCCAAAAAGATTTAAAGGGCCCAGTCCCGGAAAATAATGGGGGCCACACAAAAAAATTGACATTTTGGGGCACAATTTGCCCATTTTCACTTAGAGGTTTATCTTTTTTGTTACCAGCGGTTTAGCCCCATTTTTATCTGTTTTTGGGGAGTTTTTTGGGCCCCACTATATTTGTAAAGGGGGGGGCCCCGGCCCCCCGCCCCGGGTCGGGGGGCACCCCCTTTGGGTCCCTGCAACAAAGCTTGGAAACCGCTCCCCCCCGGTCCCCTTTCTTACTTACCCGGCCGACGCCCCTGTCTCTGCCCCAAACCTCCCCGGCCCGCGCGCGTCCCCAACATCTAAGGCGCGCGGCCGGGGCGGGGGTTTCTGTAAAATTTTAAAAGGGGCCCTCCCCCTTTCCTGGGCTTTTCCCGGGAATTTTTTGGGGCCCAAATTTGGGCGCAACGGGGGAAAAGAAATTCCCAAACCTTGCCCTGATTTCCCGTGTACGGGTACCATTAGCTTCCTTTCCCCAAAACCCACGATCTTCCCGCCGGGCCCCCTCCCTACTGCCGCCCACGCCCATGAACCATTTCCGCCGGGCCCTGACCTTCTCCCTTTTTCCCTGATTTTACGACCCTGCCTGACGATTTTTGCCACCACACTTCTTTTGGTTTTCCCCCCAAAGGCAAATTTCCTTTTTCGGGGGGTAAGACCGGGTTTACTTCCCCGTTTGGACACAAGGGCCCCAATCCCCCCCCTTTGCGGGGGGGGTCTGGTGAAAAAGGGAAACCTACTTAGATTCCTTTTCCCTGGCCCGGGGCTTACGCCATCACTTGCGGGGGGCCCGGGGAAATGTTTACGTCTGGGTTGGACGGGTAAAAACCCCCAAAAGGATCCCGCCAAGGTCCCCTCTGCCGTCCGACGTTGACCTCACCCCCATTGTGGCCCACCCCAGTGCAACAGATGGGCTCAGCAACCCCAGCAACCCCACCCAATCTCCCGCCATGATGAAAAAGCATTTTCCCTGGCCGCCCGGAAACCCCAGAAAAACCCCCCTCCCGCTGCTCCTCCCGGCCCGGCCCCCGGACCCCCGGGTTCCACGGCTCCGCTGCCCTATGCCCCCAAATTCGTTTGGGACTCCAAGGCCTGCGGGGGCCCTTTATCACCCGATGCCCCCCGCATATCGAATTAATGGGCAAAAAAATTTTCCCAACCGTACGGTCAAAGGTGGCGTTCGTACCACCCTTTCCCTCCCCGGAAAAGCCGGCCGGGGGTTTCTCCCCTCGGGGACAGGGACGACCCGGTTTCACAGCCAATTTGGGGCTACCTTCCTCACCAATTTTCTGGAGTTTTTCCCGGGGAACCGCCCCGGGCTTTTTCCCTGCCGAGACCCCCCTTCCCTAAACCTGCGCCAAGGGGATTCACCCGTGGGGGACTATCCGTACGTTTCTGCACTTTGGGTTTTCCGAGTTATCTTGGAATGAAGCGGCGTTAAACTGCCACCTTCAAGAAGGGCCTCTCCAGCCGCTTCAAGGATCCCCCTTCTCCCGGGATCTCCGTTTTTCCTTGAGTGTTCTTATTCCCGGCCACTGGGTTTTGACATCCTTTTTAAATCAACCCCCCAGGAGGAACTCCGGCAGGAAGGGGAAACAGGTAAAACCCCCCCCACCCCCTCTTTGGGTTTTTCCAGTTTTTCAAAGGCCGCCTCAGTTCCTTTTCCCAGGCCCCCGGGGAGGAAGCCATGGAAGTGGATAGAGCCCCCCCTGTTTTACAACGGAGAAACCCAAAAGACTTGGGGGAAAAATTTTTTGTCTGTACTGGGTTTGTGCGGGACCATTTCCACGGGGTTCCTGCCCCATTTGGGGCCCTCAGCGTCCGGGAAACGGGCGCACCTAGGGTAAGGGTGGGCAAAGGCCCCCTTAGGTGAGAGCAAGCCCTCTCCCCGCCTTCCCTGCCCCTGATCGTCGGGACTGGGGCCTGGGGTTTCCCTTTTTACGTCGCTTTTCCCGGACTCTTTGGGGGTGCTGGGGAAAATTTTTTGGAAAGTGCCCCTGGTGTAAAAAATAAGCTCCCTGTGATCCGCCTGGGGAAGCCCCTACCCCATCCCCTTTGTCGTGGGGAGGGATTCCAAAAGGGTCCAAATTCCGGTTTCCGGATTGGGGCCCCCGGTCCCACAAGGGGTTTTGGGGGACTGCCAAAAAAGGAAAACTTGCGTTTTACGTTTCTTTCCCCGTTCCCCTCGTCCCTTCTCCTGGGTTCCCCCCCCTGGTTGCCCAAAGCCATGCTCCCGGGGCCCCGACTGGGAGACGGGCGAATTCCCGAGTTGGGGGTTTGGGAGTGTCAGTCTCGCTTTTTTGGGTGGCAAACCCCGCCCGGGCTTAACCGGGTTCCCTGGGTTTATCTAAGTCTCTGACGGGCCTTCCTGCACCATACCCAAACCCCTTCCCCAGGGCGTCTTTTCCAGAAGCAAACTGAGGGCGGTTTTCCACCCCATCGCCCCTATGCCCGCCTAATTTATCTTGGGGCCCGGACGGGCTCCTGCACGGGCAGGGGTTTTCCCCATGTCGGTACCTGGGGAAACCCCCGGGTATGTTAAAATTATCAAGGAGAATCTCCAAAGGGGTTTATCCGCAAAATCCCCCTCTCCAGCCCGGGGCCGGGGGTTTTTTTTCGTGGTAAGAAAGGCCCGGGACACTACCCTCCTTGCATAGACTATCCCAGGCCTCAAAAGGGGTCAGGGAAAGAAACCCCTATGCCCCTGCCCTGATCACGGAGCTTTTTGACCGGCTACTAGGGGCCCAAAATCTTTACTAAAACTGGACCTGCGGGGGGGCTTATAACCCCATCGGGGTACGTGAGGGCCCATGAATAAGAAAGCTTTTTAACCCCGCAACGGGAAATTCGAGTATCTGGTCATCCCCTTCGGGCTCTGCAATGCCCCGGCCTCCCTTCCCAAAAATTCGTTAATGACATCTTTCCCGGGGGTCCTGTTTCACGTGCCCTGGGTTTTGTAAGCCTGCCCCTTCCTGGGGCTGTTTCTGGATCTTTCCCTGCCATTTTGCCTTGAGAAAGCGTTTCAAAACCTTGTCCTGATTTTCCGTGTACCGTACCAATTTGCATCCGTTCCTGACCACGGGAACTTGCCGCCCGTCCCCGACCTAATGCCTTTTCCCCGGGCCCCGAACCATTTTCCGGCCCCCCCTGACCCCCTTTTCCCCGTCCCCCACTACGAGCCTGCCTGAAAGATTCTGCACCCCGCTATTTCTTTTGGTGCCCCCGCAAGCCAAATCACTTTAGGGGGAACGGGTGGTTTGGGCTCCCCCCGCAGCAAGTCCATCCCGCTTTGCGGCGGGCTCGGGTGAAAACCGGGACCTACTTAGATTCCGTTCCCTGGCGTGGCTTACGCCATTGCTTGCGGCGGCCCAGTGGATCCACTTCTACGTCTGGGTTCGTGACAAAATTTACTATTTTGCCGTAGGCAAACTTAAACTCTATCAGTTCTCTATCTGTAAAACACTAAAACGTAACTTTTATTATGTATAACTCTTAACCTCTATACACACTATTTAAAAAACTTGATTTCTAACCTCTTCAATTAACCCTTTTTTGCTTCTGAAAAAAGGGAATAACCCTTTTCTATTATCAAATCTGGTGGAGCACCACCTGTTAACAGGAGAGCCTTATATCTATAGCAAAGTACTAGCTCCAGTAAGGGATCCAAGCTTACTACCTGGGCAGTCGTCCCTAATCTCATGGACACAAAACAAATAAGGCCCCCTTGTGACACCATCTGCAGCAGGTGACACTTCTAGACAGAGGTGAGAAATCACAATTTAAAACGTCATATCTGACCTCCCCGACATTTTTTCGCCAGCTAAACCTGGTTTTCATCAGTGGTTTAAAAGGTCCGATCACATGTGGTCTAAGCTCACTTCCTTTTATATCATGTTAGGTACACCCACTATTCAGGTGCTCACCAATTAGCCATCAGAGAATCCACATAAAACAAGCAGATTCAGACAAAGATATTTCGGAAAAATACGGCTACCTATAGTCTGTTACATTTTTCTAGCTGGCATCCACCTTCTCAAAAAAAGGGGTTTCCCAATAGGCCAATTTCTTAGGGCTTGTAGAAACTTTCTACATTAGAGGATTTCAATGAAGAATGTATAAATTTTAATGCACGTTTTTCGGCAAGGGGTTACCCAAAAAAATGTGTGAGGAAGGAGTGTAACAGGTCTTTGACTAGTGACAGAGGACAATTATTAATCCGAAAAAATAATAAAAAAAAAAACTGATTTAATAAGTTGTATAGGTACCTTTGATGATAGAGCCAATGAAATGAGGGCATACTTTATAAGACTTTGGCACATTCTGAAAGGGGCAGATCCAGTATTCTCTGAGGTGATTCCCTTAAATACCCTAGTGTCACTTTAAAGAAGAGGGAAAAAATCTTAGGGTGAAATTTGTACATAGTCATTTTTGGGGGAGATGGCAAAAAAACATTGTTACAGTCTCCGGTGGTAGGCTCATATCCCTGTGGCAACTGTTCCTTTTGTCCATTTATATGGAAAACTAAAGAATTTGTTAATCCCATTGATAAGAGAAGATTTGAGACAAGACAATTAATTAATTGTAAAACCAGAGGGGTGATTTATGGGGCTATGTGTACTTGCCCCAAGATCTATGTGGGAAAAACTATACAGGAGTTTCGTCGTTGGATCTCGAAACATCTGAGTACTTTTAATAGTAGAGGTGATACCCCCACTAGTGAGACACATTTTGGAAGTACATAATGGTGAAATAGAGGTGCTTAGATTCTGGGGCATCTGTGTGAAAAAGCTAGGGGAAAGAAAGGGCGATCTGGATGTAGTTTTGTTGCAGGAAGAGGCAAGATGGATATACAGACTCAATACATTGAAACCTAAAGGCCTAAATAAAAGGCTTTTCATTTTCAGCATTTATTTAATCTCGCTGATTCCCTATATAATAATTTTTGAAGAAACATGATATATGTGATTAAGTACGGTCAGTGTATATAGCACAGTTGAATACATGACTATGGAAGCATCAGAGTTCACATGTCTTTTCCTCTCTCCCATCTCCCTCCTGCCTCCCCCACCATCGTCCCTCCCCACCCTCCCCTGCCTCTACGTTGTCCCTCATTTTCCCTGTGTTCTGTAATGATGATAGGTATTAATCACGTGAGGCCACGGTTTCTATTTAACAAATCGGGATGTATGTATGTTGCTTTTGTGCATGGAGGGGTTTGTTGGCAGCTGAATTGTATGGTATGTGCACTCCGTTGTTTGGCGAGAGCAGCCTGGGAGTGGATAACTACCTATTCATGTAAAATATTCATTTTATGTATAATTTATTGTTTCTCTGCTCGCTGCGTTGATCTAGGGCTGACTGGATGCAACTAGATGCAATAGCGTTTGAAGATACTAATATTTTTGCATGCGCCCATATTTTTGCATGCTTCTACTGTGACGTAATGAATTAGGTGGCTAGCCGTGAGCCGGAGGAGAGAATATTCAATGTTGTGAGGTCAAACTGCGGGAGCGAGGGAGGGCTAACCAAAGAGCCTGCAGCTTTATTAAAATGAATATGAATATTACATATGAAAGAAAAGTGGCTTATGGAAATAGTCTGAGACAATAGTATGCAGCACAATGAAACATGTATTTAATAGGGCTTGCAGTTTTATTAAAATGAATATGTATATTAGATATATAGGAGAAGTGCTTTATGGGAAGATAATATGACAGGGGTTTGTACTGTACAGGGGAATCTATATTCCCAATGAATATGCATATTAGACGTGGAAGAGAGGGGGCTTATGGGAGTTGATAAAAGCTGGTAGGTGTGCTGGGGGACACCTATTCTCTTAGTCCGTTGTAGGTGAGGCACGCAGTTGCAATAATAATTAAAAGAGAAATAAGATGGAAGTCCATCACATCAGGGCTGAGGTGTCTGCTGTGCAGTGCTTTTGGCACGGGCAGTACAGCAAGATGGGGCGCAAGCCTGTTATGAAGATGGTGAATCTGCCTGAGGATTGCTGTTCATGGGAGCATGGTGGTAGCTTTAGCAGGACATATTATGAGTGTGCGTGCAGGAGAGCAGAGGGGGGAGTGGGTTTTATGTGGATTCTCTGATGGCTAATTGTGAGACCTGAATAGGGGTGTACCCAACATGATATAAAAGGAAGTGAGCTTAAAACCACATGTGATCGGACCTCTAACCCTGATGAAGCCAGGTTAGCTGGCGAAACATGTCGGAGAGGTCAGATATGACGTTTTAAATTGTGATTTCTCACCTCTGTCTAGAAGTGTCACCTGATGCAGACGGTGTCACTAGGGGGGCCTTATTTGTTTTGTGTCCATGAGATTAGGGACGACTGCCCAGGTAGTAGGCTTGGGATCCCTTACTGGAGCTAGTACTTTGCTATAGATATAAGGCTCTCCTGTTAACAGGTGGTGCTCCACCAGATTTGATAATAGAAAAGGAGTTATTCCTCCTTTCAGAAGCAAAAAGGGTTAAATGACTGGGTTAGAAATCAGGTTTTTAAATAGTGTGTATAGAGGTTAAGAGTTATACATAATAAAAGTTATGTTTTAATGTTTTACAGATAGAGAACTGATAGAGTTTAAGTTTGCCTATGGCAAAATAGTAAGTATAGTGATCAAAAGTCACTCTCTGTTCTCTTGCGAGATTCCCAATTTTTTTAAGATTATGTGACGAGTTATTTTGAGGACACACTAAATTTACACTATTATACTTGTTGTACACTGACTACTTTACATTGTATCAGTTTCATAAAAAAATATAATACAATATTTACAAAAATGTGAAGAGTGTACTTTTGTGAGATATATGTAGTTTCCGATTCTTTAGCATTTTTTCAGAAGAAAATCCTTTTTTATTTAAAAAAAATATGTATTCTTTATTTTTTATTGTGCATGTAATGTTTATGAATTTTATTCAACTTTCTTTATTTTTTTAGTCCTGGTAGGGGACTTAACCTTCCAATGCTTGAGTAAAGCTTTGGTATACTCAGTATACCAAAGCAATTTTGCCCATCAACCCACAACAACTAGCAACCAAATCTGCAGTGTGACAATGGGTAACAATAGAAGTCCCCTTTTTCTTTCAATCCACTTTGATGTTATAAGTGCTTTTCCTCACAAAATCAAATGAGGGTTAATTGGCTGGGATAAGGGTTATCTTCGAGCCTGGTCTTCATAGTAGGAGTCTGTCTTTTAGCTAAAGCCAGGTTCCTGCAGATATGATGCGGGCATAGCTCGTGTGCCAGCATGATCAAAATTACATACATGTTTATCTACTGTATCTGCAGCAGCCAGCCATTGCACATGTTTATGTTTTTGTCTTAAGGGCTTGAATGATTTTTACAGTATTAGAAAAAAAGGCCTAATTTGTTTCCTCTTCTGGAAGCTGAGCACCTCCTGTTTATAGCCGTGCCTCTTATTAAAGTTCAATTCCTTCATGTAAATGGCTCTGAACTGCAATGCCAGAAACAGCTAATGACAAGTATACCACTATTGCTGAAATAGAGCAGACCAATTTTTACCAATGCCAGACAACCTCTTAAATGAAAGAAGATAACCCATTTACTAGAGAGGAATATGTTTATTAGACATATGATAGTGTGGATGCTCTCACATGTACAAACTTTCCTGCACCCTATACACATTTTCTGTTATCTGTACAGGTAGTTCCTGATTTACAACGATTTGACTTACATCTGTCTCTTAGGTACAAAAGGAGACTTATGGGGCACGGCTCAGCGTGCTGACATCACACACTGACTCACTCTACATTATAATGATGGAATGTCACAAGTCTTCCTCTGCCCACTGTGTCTTCTGGCCAGCAAAGCAGGTCTTTTTTACCTTCCTCTAGCCCACCCGCCTTGCACTGGAAACCTCCATCTTCAGACCAGCTCTTCCTTACGCCGCTTTTGTCTTGCGCCATGGCTTTTCTGTTCTTACTGCTCACAGTCGCTCTTTTCCACCTCCAGTCTCCTCCAATGTAAATTACCATACTGTACTGTATCAGCAGCCATACAATTAGTGTAATTTGCTGTGGAACTACAAGTGACAGCATTTCACACCACGCATCTACTAATTGTGTGGGTGCTTATTAGTACATGTGTTTGACATGTGCTGCTGTGGCATGCTGGCACTGGAATTCCACAACAGCTAATAACTGTGGAACGACAAGTGGCAGCATTTCACACCACACATATACTACCGTAATTGTATGGGTGCTGATACAGATCAGTGCTGTATTTTACATTGAAGGCAGTGGTGAAATATTCTAAACAGGGGCACAGACAGCAAAACAAATGTAAAAGGGGTGTTAACTCTTACCTGAACTGTCCAAAACTAAACAAAAATGTTTTTGCTCGAGTAACATTTAATAAATGTACCTGTTCTGCCGTAAATACAAATTCCACTGTAGAACAAACCAACATTCCATATCCCACTTGCAACCCGTGTATTGCCTGTATTATCTGTGAATTTTGGTCCTGGGTGTGTTCAATATTTTTGTATTTGTTTTTTTCATACCATTTTTTGTCTTAGAGTTAATTGGCTTTGGTTGTATATAACATTATTGGGATCACTCCCTACTGTTGATGTGCGGTCGCTCATGAAGGAAGTCACATGTCTTGAGCTGGTTGGTGGGTATGTAGCAATGGGATGTACATTTGTGTGTATGTATACAGTATACATACATATATTTATATTTTATCTGAGAAGATGTGGAAGGGCTTTACTTGTTTAAAAGAGATAAAGAGACAGGATAGCTGTGCCTGCAGCCAATCAATGTGAGATAAAGAAGAGGGGCTGCAAGTTACACAGTTATAAGGGGGAGCCTGTCAGGTTATAGGGAGTTTCCTCAGAGTTTTTGGTTAGGGCATTTCCAGTTAAGCAGTTCTGTTCCCGTATGAAGAAGGTGATCTCCTACCCACTTACTGGTGGTGGTCTGGGGCAGGCCGGAGCAACAACAGCAGCTCATAGACTCGCAGAGCTGAAAGAGAGTGGAAGTAAGAGTAGAGCATGGCGAGGGAGCACAGTAAGACAAGGACAGAAAGGGGAAGTGTTCTGAGCACAGTAAGAAGCAGGACTGCCTAGATTTTCTCAAGAGGCTAAAAAGGGGCCATTAGGCATGACCAGTAGACCTGAGGCTGAAGAGTCTAGAGAGTGAAAGGAAGCTGAGTATTAGACAAGTGATGAATTGCCGCTGAAGCTATTGTATTGTACTGTGCTGTGTAACGTGCTGTGCCAAGAAGTGTAACATCCTACAAGTTTGAGCCATGAGTAAAGCCTGCAAGATAAAGTTGAGATCTCTGTGTCTGATTCCAAGTGCTGTACCACATCACCCAGCAAACCCACACCAGTGCTTCTGCCCTCCGCACAGACCCACTATACCACATAGGGAGCGGGACAGGTCTCAGCACTCCAGTGAAATGCAGAGGTCCCCCTAACCTTGCAGGTATGTTTAAGGTGTGCCATAGGCTGCCTGCTAAATTGCTGATTTATTAGTTGCAAAAGGGATTATTTTTGGCTTTTGGGCCTAGAGTATTAGTATTTCTGAAACTGTGCAGTTTGTACTTTATTTGTGAAGTTTATTGCAGGTGGACAAATGGAACTATTGTGAAACTGCTAAAGCCACATAAAACTGTGGAGCACCACATGCCATTGATGTGACAGGTAAAAGTCAGCTACAAAGGTGCACAAGGGCAGATGGGCTCTGGAGAGGAAAGATGGTTACTGCACTTCTAGTAACGAAGCTGCATTGACAGAAATGGCTTTCATTTTCACGATAGTATCAGGTTTGGACCTTCACTGATTGGCAAAGGATTGCCTAATCCAATGAGTCACGTCTTTTGCTTCATCGAACAGATGAATGTTGGTGTATCAGTCGAGAAACTTCAGAGAACACCCTGTAACCCCTGCTGGTAAAAAACAAATTGGTGGTGGCAGCGTTATGGACAGGGGAATGTTTTGTGGCATTCTCTGGGCCACTTATCCATGTGGAGGACACTCTCAACCTACTTGGGTATAATTCCAAATTGTGTTCACTCTATGGAACTTCCCCCACACACCCTCCAGCCATTGCACTACAGTCAACATGGCTCCAGATACCTGTGACAACTGACCACATATTAATATGGCCTGACTCTATCTATCTGTCTATCTATCTATCTATCTATCTATCTATCTATCTATCTATCTATCTATCTATCTATCTATCTTACTATCTATCTATCTATCTATCTATCTATCTATCTACAAAACTAATACATACTCTAAAAACAATGGAAGAAATAAACATATTTTATATACAACACAGCCAGAGCCAGATTCACAGATAATGTAGTTTAGATCACAGAAAATGTGATGATAACCAGTGGGTTACTATTGATACTCCTTATGCAATATTTAGACATGCAGTATAGATGCTTGAGGTCAATACATATATACATATATTTGCTATAGCAAGGTCCACAAGGAAAAGAAATGGTACAAAAGCTTATATCAAGGTTATTATATTTTCTACAGCATCTTTCAATTCATCTTTCCTCAAAGAATTATTCTCCGTTCCAGACCCTTTTATGTGCCCATGTAGACATTAGATTAAGCACAGTAATTACAATATTCAAAGTAAGTTCTAAGCTTTTAAGATTAAAAAAATCATGCAAATTTAATCGGCAGAACAGAATAATTCGGGCTCTTACATATATTGTTGTCTTTTCAAATGATATATTCTGCTGGATGAATCGCTTTTTCATTGCTCTTATACAGGAAAGTCGCTGAAAAGAATAAGCATAGTGATCACAATTACATGACATAAAGACACTTAAAAAAAACTCTAACAATGATAATATTGATACTAAAATTACTATTGACCCCTTAACACATAATGGTATACATGCCTGTGCAGTAATGAGCCATAATCCTGTTCTAATACCCTTGATCTAGAGAGCGGTACAAACAATAATGTGCTGTCATTCAGATGTACTGTATGATAGTAAATTATGTTTAAAAAATTAGTTGACCTTGTAGCTATTGTTCTGGGTGAATATTCAGAACAAGCTGCCATGTGTATACATGAGGAATAACAGTATTTCGGGCGATTTTACCATTATACCTGGCAGTACTGCTGTCAATGTCTTAGATCAAAATTTTGTACCAGTACATCATGGTGCGCTAAGGGGTTAAAGTTATTTTTGTTTTGTTTTGTTCAGTTGACTCTTTGGAACACTGAAGGTTACAGACAGGCTTCTTTTTTTCTTTATTATTATTGCACTGTACATAGTATGGTGAAAAAAAAAAACATTTTTCCCATAGGTCTTTATTAAAACTTTCTTTTCTTTTCTTCAGCCTGCAAGTTTTTACACACATTGCAGCAAAGATGACCTGTGATTTGGTCATAAATCAGCTTTGAAGATCATTCAGGAGAGGAAAAAGAGACTGGAGACCAAGTCACCAGACAGCTACTCTGAAAGAATTTACTCTGGACGAGACAAAGCAGTCTGCAATGTACATGAAAACGTGCAGACTGTGAAAGAGAAACTGAGCTGCATTTGTAATAAAAATCTATTGTTTTTTGCACCATAAGCTATGCAGTACAATACAATAATAAAAAATTGCATTCAGAGGTGTCCATAGCCTTAAGAACAAGTATGTCAAGTAATTTAATCTGCCCTAGCAGGGAATGATAGAGAGAGATAAACTGAGTTTTGTGATACACATGTTAATTTGATTTGGAACAGAACTTCTGAGTAAAAAGCAGACAAAGCCATAGGAGGACTCCTAATCAGACTATGAGAGTCCTCCTTACCCCGCCAACATACCGTGATTGAGAGCTTTTCCTGTATCAGTGGGTAATATATAGGTTAAACCACCATAAACAGGCTGTAAATTCATTTGCATGGACAGGGGATAGATGATAGATAGATAGATAGTAGATAGATAGATGTAGATAGTGATAGATAATAGATGCTTCCCTTTCTCTGCTGTATTTCTTACCTGGTTCAATGTAAGTGTCAATGTTGGAAAGCAATTTTAAAAAAAAAAAAAAAAAAAAAAATTTTTTTTAAAAAAAAAAAAAAAAAAAATTTTTAAAAAAAAAAAATACAAAAAAAAAAAAAAAATAAGATATAAAAGAAAAACAAAAAAAATGCAAGTACTTATCGAATGCAATGCAATCAAATTTTCCCGCGATGCATAGCGGGGAGGAAACTGGAGGCACGAGCCGCCGCACACCCGGCAACGTTTCGAAAATGGCTTCTTTTTCAAAAAAGAAAGAAACCAGTTTCGAAACGCGCACGGGGTGCGGGCGGCTCGTGTCCCCCACCTTATCCCACCGGTATGCATCGCAGAGACATGGATTGCATTGCATTCTGTAAGTACTTGCACTTTTCTATGCCTTACAGACTATTGTCGAAATTTTACATTTTTTTGATTAAAGCATATTGAGAATTTTAAAGGTTTGGTATTGCTTTTTAAAGGTGTGTCGGGGAAGGTGGAAGCTCTTTAAACCAAACTTGGCTGAAAGGAATCACACTAAATTCCCAAAACCTTGGTTTTAATTTTACTATAAATATTTACCTGTCCTGGTGTGCAAAACAAGGCACAGAGCCCTCCCTTCCACCTGCAAACCTGAACCTGCTATGAATCATTGATTCCCTCACTAAAAGTTACATCACACTCAGTGGGGGTGCTTTGAAGAGGCTCACCAGGAACACTTCCTTTAGGGGTATGACCTGAGCAGAGAATATCTGGCTGCATTCAATTTTTTCCCCACCTTAGTTTGCAAGAAAATTTGAAGTAATTAAATTAGGGTAATTACAGGGGGGAGGAATGTTTTTTTTTAATTTTTGGTCCTGCTGCAAAATTACAAAAAGCATTGGGGAGGGACGCAGTTTAAACGGGGGGGTTGGTTTTTTGACTGAAAATTATGACAGCAGTTCTGTACACAGTAACTCATGAGTCCTAACTATTATCACTATCATGACAGCAAATACAGAGCTGGGGGATTACACACAAATGTCTAGCAGCGAGAACCATGTCCTATATTGCAGTGCAGTCTGGGACTTTGGGAAAAGAGTGTGGAGAATTTTTGGACACTCCCCAAGCAAAAAAAGTTTCACTGCAAAAAGGTTTTATTATATAGATAAATTTAAGGAGGCAAAAGAAAAGAACACATAGGAAGGGGAATTTTTTCACTTTGCCATATAAATGCTGTTTTTAGTGTTGTATAAAATCTGTGAACTCCAAGATAACCCCTTTAAAAGTTTAAAGGGCCGTGGTGCACCACATAGTCATTTTAAAATCCCTTTCCCACTTCTTTATTATAAGATCTACTTGGAGTGTGGCTTTCTCCCTGATTGGGTGTCAGAGCTTACCACATGTGGTTACTAAACAGAGCAGTGTGAAGGGGCCCATAAGAGCACTAAATCCAAGATGGTGCTTACTCCCTGTATTGGTGCTGCTGCCTCTTCCAAGTGCTGGCAGCTTTCTCCAGGAATAGTAGAGAGTTAGTCCTTCTGCATCTGGACCTTGTCCATCTATGCTCACTATGGGCCACGTATAAAAAAATGTCTAGGTCTAAAATTCACTTTGTTGCCCATAGCAACCAATCAGAGCGCCTCTCTCATTCATGTAGTGCTTGGAAAAATAAAAGGGGGCGCTCTGATTGGTTGCTATGGGCAACAAAGTAAATTTTTAGACCTAGACAGTTTTCATACATGTGGCCCTATGTCTTGAGTTTTTGAGGGCCACATAAAATTATGTGGAGCACCACGAGGTTTACACGTGTGATGTATATGTAAATATATATGATCTTCTTTATGTCGGTCAAAAAACAGGACTAGACAGTTTTGACAGTATGTTTTGTTTAGGACTGTTTTCTCTACAAACAGACCTATTATACCATAAAATAGTTAAAGGGTTTTTCTCCTCATGAAGTTTCACAGTTAAAGCCAGTTTTCATTCTGCCTTTGTCGGGCTGTGGGTGTTTCTATAGTAGTGATTAGAATATTGAGATTCTCTGTAAATAATTAAAACATTACAAAGAGAGAGTACAGGAAATTTAATCTTCAGTAAACAAATCTACAAATGCTCTGAGGAGTAAAAACAATTAATTATCTGCAAACAAAAGCTATTCTTGCTAGAGATAGTGAGTCTTCTCCAAGAGTGAGCTCTATTCATGGTTATGTTACTCCCTGCTCTCCATCTAATCAGAAATAATTATTATGGATATAACTAGAGAAACCTGAGATAAAATTTCTCTTATCCCATGACTAAGGTAAAATCAAATGATCAATGAATGTATTTGGAAAAAGTCTCCAATTACCTGTCCCTACATGTTAAAAGCTGACCTTTGTAGTGAAAAAACAAATATAAGGGCAGACAATGGTCAAACACTAGAATTTCCTTAGAGCAAACATTTGTACCAGTAAAAGAAAAATAATTCAGCATATGTGTGGTTTTACTGTGTCATTCATACATCAAATGTCAACAGGAATTAGTTTCCCTTTCTTACACCTCAAGTATATTCTGCAAATCAACCATCTGATCCCAGTTAAAGATATGTCAGAATGATTTTTCTATGTCCTTGAAGCTAGATTATCTAAATGATATCTAACACGGCTTCAAAAATCTCACTGCTTTCCTCTACATGGTCAGTGCTATCAGTGTTATTATTTTGTCATAAAGGTTATGCCCACCATTTAACATTTATATATCTATGTTTAAGGGGTACCTTATCTTCTGGTCAGAGTGGAGAGTAACTACATAGAAAGTCTTTGTCTTTGGAGGACCTGTCTGACATTGCACAGAGAGTCCATTGATGTGAACGGACACTGTGTAATACTTAATTTCCCCTGCGGTGGCGTTGCAAGAAATTAGAACACTTACTGCAAGGTTTTCCCACAGGTTACAGCTAAATTCTGAGGGTCTCAGCAGAAGGATACTTTGTGAACAATTAATTGTCAAGGGGTCCTTCTAATAAATTGGAAGCAGGGCTGTGGAGTTGGAGTAGTTATAAAATGGACCGACCCTGACTCCCATAATATATAATAAATTGGTTCAGTTCATTTAATGCAGTGCCAAGAGCAAGATGAATTGGGTCTTGCCAGTGCTACTGCTCCCATATCTTCAACCTCATCAGATGAGGAGTTTAATTTTGAAAAGCATTTGGATGCCATGGAGCAGGCAAAGCGCTGCCACAGGGGAAAAGAAACAAACATAGCAAACAGACTGACCATAGTTCAGCAAAATGTTTCACTTGGTTTCAAAGAAGTAAAAGAGCTAAACTGTTCATCAGAACTGACTGTGCATGAGGCCATTCCTTTATACCCTGAGATTGTTAGAGATGTTGCCCCTGTGATCACCGCTTTGTCCCAAACCAAGTTATTGTAGAGAGGCCGTTCTCTAGCCTGGAAATAATGAGTTCAGATGTGGGGTCATCTATGAAGAATCTGATGGAGACAATACTATTTCTCAGAACAAATTTACAGACTCCACAAATGTAAATTAGTATGTTTTTGTTGAAAACAGTTTCTTTCCCACTTACTGCAACGTTTTGCATATTTACAATTTTTTAAAGTTTATTGTGCTCTAAAGTCATATCCAATAAATATATTTTACACCGACAAGCAAAAGGGTAACAATGTTTTGAACTTTTGACTTTCGGGCTCCATATGTCACCATCCACTACAGCTTTCAAATTGAGACTACCATCATTTCATAGACATAGTACAAAACGTGGTTAGGGTCAGCACTGAAGTCCATTAGAATGGTAGGTAAGGAGGTGATGCAACGACCATCCAAAGGGGATAGCCAAACCGTTTTGTATCAAATCCCAGAAAAATAGTAGTTGGATTGTCAGCTAAAAAACAACTCCTTTATTAGAATCCTAATTTACATGAAGCTACGTTTCGGCCCCCAAAAAACAGATGAGCCTTTTTCAAAGCTTTAAATCACAAGTGTCAAGTGCCTCAATATATATGTAAATCTATGTGCATCATCATCTTAAACACCAATCACAAAATAGCAGCATCATAAGCCCATCCCATCGATAATTCTTTACAAAATTAGTGACAATTAAAAACATATAAGACTGAAACAAGCGGGGGACCCATAGAGGTGTGATATAACTTACAGAATACTCGGCGGTCCACCAAATGTTACTGCGCCTGTGCTAACTTCCCCAGGCGCCGCACCGAACTCGGCGTCTCTCAAAACGCTACTGCGCATGACCAAACCGGGCGCGCATGTCTGTTAGTGATCAAGCCTCACGCATCCAGTGCGCCTGTCAGTTGCCAGTACCTGGCGAAACCAGGAGGATTACTATCCAACATTAGGAGAAAAGCATCATTTAGAAGGCGGGCATATAAAGAGATCAATCAAGGAACCCATAACGGAGCTCACTAATGACAAAGGCAATATAGATGTCAGCACTACCAACTAAGGCAACGACATCACAGATAATGAGACAGACTTTCCCCAAAATGGCAGGAGAAATCATCTCCATCAGTTAACACACAAAAGTGTGAACTGGTGGGAAAGCGCAGCATCTAATGCCCTGTCATGGGTCCCCAAAAAGGTTCCATCATCATAATTGCTAGCCACATCAAACTGAATAAAACCAAATGAGGCTGATCCCATTAAAAAATCCTATACCACCATCATTCTAAGAGCGTTTATATTAAGCATCATGGACGATGACCTGTTATATTGGTCCCGCTTATTCTTGTCTTCCCCCTATAGGATAAAAACGTGGTCAAAAAAATCGTGATATAATATACGTGTTTGAATATTAAAAACATAATTACTTAATTATTTGAACAAAGGGCACAGTATATACCTATATCGAAGAATATGTACAAAATTCATAACCTGTTAGTATTGAATTCCGATTAAGTCCCGAGGGATGGAGAGCCCTCAATTTAAAAATCCATTGTATTCTTTCCTCAAGAGCAATTTCCCGGTCCCCTCCCCGTTTAAGTGGGGGAACATGATCAATGATCATGAACCTCAGCTGAGAAAAAAGATGATTATGTTCGATTTAAATGACGAGCAACTGGTAGGTCGAGCATTTTACAACGTTTTAGTGCTCTTGTGTTTGTTGATCCTCTCCCTTACTTCCATGGTTGTTTCACCAAAAATATATTTTGCTGCAAGGGCATGTGATTCATTATATGGCATAGGAGTGCGACATGTAAACCTTCCCTGATTTTAAAGGGTTTTTCCTGATGGGGGGGGATAAAAGTATCGCCTTTAATCAAATGTTACAATTGTACAGTTTAAGCAAGGGAAGCAGCCCATCTTTGGAGGGGGTAAAAAAGGTCTGCCTCACTCGAGACCATTGGTAAATCTGACTTAACGAGTTTTCCCGTAAGTTTTTACTTCTTTCCCATGGCCATCATAGGGATCTCAGAGAATTTTGAAATATTAGGGAAGCCTCTCTGTAATAAAATGCCAATCTTTTCTCAAATTCTCTGCTATCTTACCCCCAGTGAACTGTATGTAGAAACAAAGGGTATTCGTTGATTTTGTTTTCTAAACATGGGACCTTAACGTATCTTCTCTTCCCATTTTCCTTTTAACCGTGTTCTATGCTTCCCCAACAATTTTCTGGGGTAACCCCTTTGTATAAATTTGTTTACAACAAATTTTCCCCACTCTTTTCTCTATCCTAGAATCCCCAGAGACTATCCTTTTCAACCCTTAACAATTGGCTCCAAGGAGGGAATTCAACATAAAGCTTAGGGGATTAGCTATTATAAAGAAGTCGGTTGTTCCTATCTGTCTCCTTGATAAAAAGATCTGTCTCTAGTCGCAAATTCCTCACATAGACCTTAGTATCCAAAAACTGTAAAGACGTCTTAGATACCACCTTAGTAAATTGCAGACCTGGTCTGCACTGATAAAGGGATAGATGAAAGAGCTCCAATTCCTCCGCAGGGGAACTGTCCAAAATTAGAAAAACATCATTATGTACGCCACCAACGCAGGACGTGATCCGAAAAACCAGAATGGTAAATTTCATTCTTCCTCCACAGCTGCGGTTTGGTCATGCGCAAATAGCGTTTTGAGAGACGCCGAGTTCGGTGCGGCGCCTGGGAAGTTAGCACAGGCGCAAATTTCAGTTGGTGACGCCGAGTATTCTGTTTGTTATATCACACTTGCTATGGGTCCTGCTTGTTTCAGTCTTATATGTTTTTAATTGTCACATAATTTTGTATGAATTATCGATGGGATGGGCTTATGATGCCTGCTATTTTGTGATTGGGTGTTTAAGATGATGATGCACATAGATTTACATATATATTGAGGCACTTGACACTTGTGATTTATGCTTGAAAAAGGCTCATCTGTTTTTTGGAGCCGAAACGTAGCTTCATGTACTTAGGATTCTAATAAAGGAGTTGTTTTATGCTGACATCCAACTACTATTTTTTCCTATCATTTCATAGACAGTCGTCTTGGCTAGCTCATATATAACTTTGACCTGCAACTATTTAGCACATGCTTAGTTCTACAGATCAGTTTTAACGCAACAGACACGGGAATGGAGGTGGCTCGTATGCTTCATAAGATTGAGATAACAGATGTCCATGCAAACACAATGCAACATGCATTACACAAGTCTGGAATGACGACCCGAAAAAAGGTGAAGAAGCCTCGACTTTAATTTCGTCATAAGAAGCGTTGGTTCAAGTCTGCAAAAGAGTACGAAAGTTGGGGTGATTTGCAACAATAGATGAAAGTTAAAAATCAGGGCTCTGAAGAGTGCAGATGGGTTGGTTTGGAAGAATCAAGGAAAAAGGGAATCGAGAAATTTAAGAAACTGTTAAGCTCGGTGGAGGAAGCCTGATGATATGGGGATATTTCACAGCTAAAGACGTTGGATACTTGACCAGGATCGATGTTGATCTCAATGCTGAGCTACATGTAAGTATCCTACAAGATGAGTTACTTCATATGCTCGAGTACTGTGGGCATGAAAAGGACGACATAGTGTTTCAGCAGGACAACGACCCGAAGCAGACGTCAAGGTTGGAGAAGGACTGGTTCAATGACAATGAAGTAGAGTTGCTGTATTGGCCTCCACAATCTCCAGACCTCAACCCAATCAAACACTTGTGAGTGGAGTTGAAGAGAAAGCTGTATTCATACACAAGTCCAGTATGCACCAACATTAGGAACATGTAAAAGAGACCTGGGATCTTTTGTTCAAAACATGCTTGAATCTGATCCAGAGCCCAAAAGGATTCAGGCAGTATTGAAAGCCAAAGGTGGATTTACCAAATACTTAAAAAATAATAAAAATTTACATTTTTATGTTTTAGGAGCAAAACATTAACAGTGTAGTTAAATGACAAGAATCTGCAGAACTAAGCAGATGCTAAATGCTTGCAAGTCAAATATATGTATAAGATAGGTAAGATGATTGTCTATAAAATGTTGGTAGCCTCAAGTCCAAAGCTGTAGTGGATGGTAAGATATGGATCCTGAAAGTCATAAGTTCAAAATATTGTTACCATTTTGCTTTTCAGTGTACGTTCTACCTAAATAGCTTGATTATTGTATCATAAGGGGATAAAAAGTCTGATGTTACCATTTTACTACAGTATAATTATCACTTAAACATGCACCATGTATGAGGGAGTGGGAGTCGGAGTCGGGAGTCAGGAGTCGGAGCCCTGATTGGAAGTATCCAAACCAGAGAACCCCTTTAATGTATGTTGTAATGGTTGGAGCTCTGTTTGTCTTTTTGTTTATTGAGACAGAGGTACAAATATTCTACGGCCTGCAGCCACTACTAATGTGAGCTTGGGAACCTTCTGTATGCTATTTATACATTAAAGGGGTTGTTCCACCAAAGACATGGCTAAGATATGCCATCAAAGTCTGATAGGTGCAGGCCCCGCACTTGTTTCAGAAATGGGCCCCTGAAAGTTATGGAGCCGAATGGAGAACTGTCTTGGAAGTCATGTGCTTGCATACCACTGAGGTCAAAGACTGTTTGCAGTGTCACATGAATAACGTACGTGACATCATCGGTGAAGGCCTGGTGGGCAACATACATGTCAGGGCTAGGCGGCGTTCAGTTTGCAGGGAGCAACACTCTGCAGCAGCTGAATTGCGACCCCACCCTGATAGACAGTCTGCTGGTAGCTTTGTGAGTGTGCTATCTAGAAGCTTCTGTGCCAGCCACGCTTCCCAGGAGGATCCGGTACCTATATTGCCCAAGGGGACTGTTGTCTCAGTTATTTCCCCTGATTTAGCCACTGAGATTAAAACCCACCAGGATATGAGACCTACTAATTGTCCTGTTTCGAAGGTCTTTGTCCCCACTCAGCTCTGGCTACGATTATTAAAAGAATTTCATGATTTTCCGTGTTATCTGGGGCATCTGGAGTGTCTGGCACAAAAAGGCTTATTTCTCGTATTTACTGGTGGCCGTCATTGCCTCGTGATGTTGTGGCAATTGTGGCATCTTGTGAAGTCTGTGCTCGGGCTAAGGTTCCCAGAACTCGTCCTCCTGGTGAACTTTTCCCGCTACCTGTACATGAATATCCATGGACCCATATCTCCATGGATTTTATGACGGACCTTCCTCCTTCAGAGGGCAAAACGGTTATTTGGGTGGTAGTTGACCATTTCAGTAAAATGTGCCATCTTGTTCCTTTAAGGGGGTTGCCGTCGTCCAAAAAACTTGCTGAACTCCTTATTAAACCCATTGTCAAACTGCATGGTTTACCGGAGTGGTTCAGTTCGTTTCTCAATTTTGGAGAGCCCTTTGCAAGGCTCAGGGTATCACCCTGTCCTTCTCTTCTGCCTTCCCCCCAGAGACGAATGGGCAGACAGAGAGGGTAAATCAAATGGTAACACAAAAACTCCGTTGTTATGTCTCTGATCTGCAGGCAGGTTGGGTAAAGTACTTACCATTGACAGATTTTGCCATTAAAGGGGTTTTGCCACGATGTAATGTTGACGTGGGATCCTCCAAAATGGGTATTTAATCCTTTTCTAAATACATGTGATTACAAAATTGCAGCCTGAGAGAGCTACAGGCTGCCTTAAATGCCCTTTGTTACTTAAAAGCTTCTATTAGATACAACCTGACAAGAGCTGCTGGCTGGGCTTGTGCAGAGAACACTTCTTATCTGATGAAAGGGAGCTTTCAAGGCACCGGGTAGAAATATGTTGTCTTTTGTATACAGAATCCACTAGTTGTAGTGTGATTATCTCAGTAGATCCCTGCTTTATCTGATGACAGAGAACATGAGGGAGCTTTCCAAGAGGCTGTGGAAGAAAAGGTGTTGTCTTTTGTATACAGAAAACCACTAGTTGTAGTTTGATTATTGATTATCCTTATACACGGCTCTGTGCTCTGGCTGTTTTCTCTCGCTCTCTTTTGCTTCAGCATGGCTTGTTTACAATTTCTTTCTTTGCAGATAAGGCATACCCTGGCAAAACCACTTTAACAATCAGGATAGTAGCTCGTCTGGGACCTCACCATTCTATTGCAACTATGGTTTTCACCCAAGGCATTCATCATTTTCCAGTGCTACGTCTGATCACAGCAGGGTGGATGTTATCATTAAAAATCTGTGCACAGTCTGGGCTAAAGTTCAGAAGAACTTGGTTCATACCCAGAACATCCAGAAGAAAAGTTCTGATGGCGGCGTCTTTGTTCTAGAGGGTTCATTGTTGGGGATAAGGTATGGTTATCCACCCGAAACCTGCGTTTGAGGGTTCCCTCTGGTAAACTCGCGCCGCGTTATGTAGGTCCGTATGTGGTTCAGGAGGTAGTTAATACGGTGACATATCGTCTCAAATTACCCTCTTGTCTCCGGATACACAATGTATTTCACTGCTCACTTCTTAAGAGGTACATTCAGCCGGTGACTCCGCCCTCTAGTCCTCCTCCTCCAGTGTGTCCTTGGCAATGAGGATAACACAGTCTCGGCACTGCTGCTCCGCACTATTCCTCCATAATCAGTGACCCAAGTGAACCTTGTTATTTATAAATGACTCTGTGGTGCTCAGTGAATGAACAGATAGACATCAATCACTCGAACTAGGATAAAGAATGGAATTCACGGCACTCACCACGTCCTTAAAAGTCCTTCTTTATTGCGGCAATAACTCCATGTGGAGGGACAAACACTGGATACACAGTAGCTTAACAGTCCAAAGGTCACTGCAGTACCTGGTCCACTGGAAGGGTTATGGTCCTGACGAGAGATCATGGGTTCCGGCGACATCCATCCATGCCGATCACCTGATAAGGGAGTTCCATGAATCTCACCCAGACAAATCCAGACCAGGGAAGGGTCTGGTGGCCCCTCCTAAAAGGTGGGGGGGGGGGAATGTCAGGGCTAGGCGGCGCTCAGTTTGCAGGGAGCAACACTCTGCAGCAGCTGATCAGTGACCCCACCCTGATAGACAGTCTGCTGGTAGCTCTGTGAGTGACAGAGGCCCAGCCACTCCAGACAGGGGTCGTGTCGCACCAGCCAATGGGAGGACCTGGAGGCCGCTCCAATGGGTTGCTGGGGCGGTGTCTGGGAACCCCATTTAAACTCCCTGAAGGCTGAGTGCAGCGCCTGCGATATTCTCCTGGCTGCCTTGCTACCTGTGGTATTGTTTGTTGTTTGCTTACCTGTGTACCTGACCTCGGCTTGTTCTCCTGATTTTGTACCTCGCTCCCGTTCGTGTTTGACCTCAGCTTGTATACGTTTTCTCTCTGGTTCCGTTTTGTGGCTTGGCGTTCCCGATTTGTTATTGACCTGGACTGTCTGACTATTCTTCCTCCTGACGGCCCCAGCACTTTAGCAGCGCATGGACTGTTGCCCAGTTGTCGTCTGCCACCTAGGGCAGCACGTCAAGCAGACAGGGACAGTGGGCTGGGTTCCAGTCAGGGCTTACTGTATCTCCCTTGACGTGACAATACATCTACAATAATATCTGTTACAAATAATTACATCCAGCAGAGAAGTGGCACTGTGCTAATATATACAGAATAAAAACCAGCACTGAGCATAATCCCCAATATACTGGGCTACACTAGTGCTACTGTGCACTGCTAAAAATTACCAATAGCATACAGAACTACAGAAGTGGTACTGTGCGGTGCCTAACCATACAAAATAGTAGAAGACTTATCATTTCCCATAACATACAAGACTGGAGAAATGGTACTGCGCAGCTGTAAGTTATTTCAGGACCCCATACAACCAAAGTATTTGGACCCCTGGTCTGTTACAAGTTCCTGTCTTGCACCACCATATCCGCAAAATTTACTCAGCGCATCTGACAGGAATGCTGCTCATACTGCCTTGATAGTGCCACTGCTGTGCAATGTCCATATAGACAAAAATCAGTAAGAGTAGATACTGAGTACTACCACAACCATACAGGATGAGAGAAGTGGTACTGCGCACTATCCATAAATATATATTATAGAGCAGGTACTGAGGATTACCCCGAGCATATAGGACTAGAGAAGTGGTACTGTGCACTGTTCATATGAGCCTGGGTTTACATCTATATTTGTGCATAAGCCAGATGTATACATGCATCTTTAGCTACTTGTGACTATGTTTGATGTATTTTATGATTATAAGCTTTATTTATGGGATAACATAGTGTAATAGTCTCATAGTAGTGAATACTGTGTTCTGTCCCACAAATAAAATGTAGAGTACTGTTAAAAGACCTATCAGCAGCATAAGAATACATTTGATCTGTTGAAGAATATAGCTATATTATATTATAATGTCTAAATATCTTTTTGCAGGTATTCAGGCATACACATAGCATATAGACAATTAATGATGTGAACAAGCCCTCACATAATAAGGGGGTGTTTTTCGGCAGCAGAAGATCCACAGCATTAATTCCAAGTAAGTCAAATCTTATTCTTGAGCAGGTGTTAGCCCCGCCCACCAAAGGCTAGCCCCGCCCACCTGCTAGTTATTCTCATGTATCTACCTATTCCAAGTAATAGGTTTATCAGTTGAGGTGGGCGGGGCTAGCCTCAGGTGGGCAGGGTTTGAAGAAAACTGATTCTATGAATGACTCTTTTCTGGCTGAAAACTGCAGATTTGAGCACTAAATACATACTCAAAAACTACAGAATAAGGGACACAGCGCTGGAAACAGCATGTTTGACACTAGCTTGTGCTACCCTCAGCAAGGGGGCATAATCTATGTACAAGTTCTCTTTAAACTAAGCATTTACAGGTTCAGCTGTAGATTTGCAATGTTTCCACTCCAAAATCTACAACTGCAGATTTATTGAGGTTTTTGACTACTTCATTGAAATCTATGGGGAAAATCCTGTGGATCTAAATGCATATCACAGGTCATTTTATTCTCTGAAAAATTCCACATTCTGTATTTTTCTGCAGCATGGGGATGATATTTGTGAAAATCGCATACAGTTTGCTGCAATTAAAAAAATAAGGTGGATTTTCGACAACAAAAATCACTATTAGGGTATGTTGACACGGCTTATTTCCAGGCGTAATTGCGCCGCACATCTCGCCGCGTATTAAGCGCAATACGCGGCGAGATGCGCGCCGCAATTATGGTAATCCATAGCTCTCATAGAGAACTATGGACTATGCCTTATCCCCCCGCGTGTACAATACAATTGTATTGTACGCGCGGGGAGATAAGTGACATGTCTATTATTCGCGGCGATTACGCAACGCGAGTAATGCATCACGATGGGGCCGGCGGGCTGATCAGTGCGACTCCCAAAACACCCAGCGTATTGTGTTGCAATCTGCCTCATAATGACATGTATTTATAAATTTTATGAATGTTTCTTGTATTGTGCATGTTTCTTGCATTGGTTAAATCTGCTTAAGACTATGATATATATACAGATATTTTTCTAACAGAAGTAGCAGAAGATGATTTTTTTCATTGCAGCAGTGGTTACTGAATGAAAGGGACACTAGATTGGTCCTTTGCCAAGAACACAATTTAATGATGTACAAATGGAAGTATTGATTGAGGATGAACCTACTTTACAAAAAAAGTTGAATTTGACTGGTCTTTTTTCGCACCTTTCTCTATGACTGTCAAGGACACTTTGTCGGTTTTGTTTCCCACATGACACAAAATTCAGTAACCTGAATAGAAAAACCTTGCACTCAGAAACATCACTTGTGGAAACTTATTCATGTGTGGTCTGATACTAAAGATTCAGTCACCTAATGTGCAGGGAACAGGAAGGTGTATAACCTCCCAAGTGTCCCTCTTTTGTACGGGATAGTCCTTACTTTTGACTGAAGTCCCTCTGTCCCTCTTTGTTCTATAATTTCATGCTTTTTGATGTGGAAAATAAATTTGCATTAATATATTTACTATATTCATCCAGAAAGTGTCTGAATGGTTACTATTTATATATTAGATCGCACATGAGATCTTATTTTGTGATTTGGTGTAATTTAGATGTTATATTTTATATTGTTTAGCAGGCATAAGCATGTATTTCCTTTTCCTATATTGAAATTGCTAATTTAGAAGTTAAAATTTCTATATTCATATGAGTTTTGGGTTTGTTATGGTGTAAATAAAAAAATTTCAAGCATTTAAATATACAAAAAAGAATTTGATTTTATTTGATTATCCAAAAGTTGAGAGATATTTTAGTATTGTAGACAGAGTAACGCATAAAAGGGGTGATCCACATTAGACAGCCCACTTGCTGGAAGATTTCCATTAAAAAAACAACCCCTTTTTC